>JAOWBB010003217.1:0-15471 GCA_028565995.1 Ricinus marginatus | reverse complement strand
GTCCCCCCCCCCCCCCCCGATCGGTTGAACGAGAGATCATCTTATGGCAACGGCAAATTTTTGCCGCGAAAGAAGCAAGCGGTTAATTGCCCCGAAACATGTCCGAGCAAATGAATTTTACAAAAGCCGACTGCCAGCGAAAGAGGCGGGAGCACAAAGAAACACCCTTTAGATCGGAGCCTCCTAAATTAAGGGAGTCGTCGAAGGATAATGGAGGCTGCGAAATCAAAATTCACATGTTGCTGCACCGCCACCCAGACGCAACCGGCGTTCGCGGAAGGAGAACAGAATACGCTCTCCCATGGTTCGGCGCCCCTCTGAAATCCCAGATTTCGGAGGCGGGTTCTTTGTCGATTGCAGATAATTTCCGAGGATATATCTCCGTCGAAAATTTTGTCTAAATAACTTAATTGAAGCTTTAATTAACGTCTTCCTCGGAAATTTGTAATTTGAATCTTTGAGGAAAATTAATTGATCGTCTGGTGGAAATGGCGCGCCTGTTCCGGGGAAATTGGCGTCCGCGGTTGGTACTCCCGAGCGGGAACGATGAAGGAGTCGCCTTTCGATTTGCGTGCATCTTCCTTCGGGGCTCCGGCCGGGAGCGTCCCGCAAAACGCTTGTTGAACGCCCTCCAAGACTGCAGGAAAAAGTTTCATTCGTGATCGCGAAACAAACTTTCCCAAGCAGCGCCCCGAGCTTAACTTTGGAAAAAAAATTAACCCAATTTCGTTTTGAACACTTTTCCGACCCCATCCTTTGACAGTCTTATAATTGATTTTGGCGATGCTTCGTTAAGATAAAATCGTTCGAAGAGGAGGTTTTCCCAAAGGGCACGTGCTGCGCTTCGGGAAATCGGTGCGAGAGGCTAACCTGAGGCTGCGGAGGGCGAGGGCAGAAATGTGCGGGACCGCGAACCCGGGGGCAGCGCTCCAGGAATCGCGATTCACCCCGCGTTTAAGGGACGAAAAAGAATCGGCGAGATTAATCCTATAATATCTCAAAAGTGCAGGGGAAGCTGCGGTAAAAGACGAAGAACTTCTTGAAAAGCATGAACAGACGTAACCCAATACCCGAAAATAGTTGAGAAAAACTCTGGGGGTTTGTTGGATATTATTCCGAGGGAAAAAGGTTGCGCTTTCAACCGTAATTATATACAACCCTACATAAACAACCCCTAGATTTAAAGGCGGTTCAGGGGTTGGCATCATACACTCGTCGACTCGGTCCTCCGACGTCCCCGTCCAAGGAACGTGAGATCCGTGCGGATTTCCCTTCAAGGCTCCCGCGCTGTCCGACGTTTGAGAGAGACGCCGTCATTTAACGCCGAAGCCCTCGATCGACCAGAAATGACGAGGAGGCTGCACCGGAAAAAGGAAACCGATCAACCGTCACCTACCGAACCCGGTTCACACGGTGTCCGACACCGTTTTTGTTGGAGTACCGCGCGCACCGAAAACATTGGCAACCCTGATTTCTGAGTTTAAATTGGAAACAGGCTAAAAACAGAAAAAAGGGAATAACAACAGGTAAAGAAATTCAAAACGAAACCACACAAAAACCCTCTTGTGATTGTCGCTGCGCCATTGTGCGCACTACAATGAATATAATAAACTCATGATGGAACAACGAAATGTGTGTGAATACTACGAAGTCAAGATGATCGTTCACTCGGTTTTATCTCCGTTTGTATCTGCCCGCGCAGTCCTTTCCCCCGCATTATCTCCGCTGTAATCGAATCGGTTGTAAAAATGCAGAGGAAACCAGTTAATAAAACATTGGTTAACTGGTGACTTGGGCCGATGGCCCGGGAAACGCCTCGAGAGCCGAGATCCTCGTAAAAACCGCATTCACATCCCGCGGATTCCGGACGGAAAAAAAAAAAAAATGGACGCGTTTCCGCTGGCAGCCAACTCCGAAGGCTGCAGTTGCTGCTGCGGGAGGAGAAGAGAAAAGGGCGCGGCCTCCGTAACCTTCCCCGGGAGTCGCGTCATCTCTCCGGCACCGGCACAACCCGAGTCTTCCCTGGCGCTCGCTTCGTGCGCACGGAGTTCGGTGCCCGTCGAAGTTCTTGCACCTCTGCGTTGTGCGCGAGAGGCAGTCGACGTTCTCCTCGGTCGGGACGTGGGCTGCCATCCGAATCCCTCGTGTGGGCAGCACAAAATCCACGGCCCAGACGCCGTCTCCTGCTCCTCCTCCTTCTGACAAGCTTCCACAAGGCGGCTTGTGCTCTCCTGCACCGCGAACCGTGGCACCTCTCCGTGCACCTTGATTCATCGCGTATTAACGGAATCCCGCTTTCCCTGTCACGATTAACTTGTCGCTCTCCTTCTCTTTAAGTGCTCTGCTAAATGGATGTTCTTTGTATGAATCTTAAACTTCTTGTCAAAAGACGTCGAGGACGAGGAACCGTTTTTAATGTTTGGGACGCTGCCGTCTGCGGAAAATGAGTGCGAATCACGTCGGCTTGAACATTGCTCGCTTTGGGTGTTGCCTCGGTTGCTCTTGCTCACCTTCAGCGGAATGGAATCGAATTCTGCGGTTTGCATCAGGGCGATTTTTTCCCCGCCAACTTTCCAGCGGCCGCCGACCTTTTGCGCAGGTACGTTGCCTGCGCCATCGTGAATCCGAGGTTCTTCTCGTACCGCGACGCCAAATTATTCGTTTCTTTTCCGAAGATGCCGGTTTTGCGGTTTTTCGAGGTGTGTTCGGCGAAAATTTTTTGAGTTTACGGAATCGCTTTGGAAGTGGTCTGCGATGACTCGCTGATTATTCTTGTTTTGTTTTTGTGTTTGTTTTATTTGCGTTTAGGAAATAAATCTATCGAGTCATGGCCCTGACAAAGAGAATGCTCCATGCTCTCTTCCCAGAGGTGCCTGCCCTGCCCGAGTGCGCTTTAATATGCCGCAATAACCGAGATTAATTAATTTGATTAAGCACCAATAAGAGCGGTATAAATGATTAATAACCACGGTTGGAACCTCGCAGGCTCGTACCTGAAACGAGAAGAATGGAAGATAATGACGGTAATGGCTGGAGAGTACCGCTCCATGCTTCACGTTCGCGAATGACCGAAGTACTCGGGGATTTGGTACCTGGTCCTTCTGCTCTCACGGGTCCTCGTCCGAAGGCTGAAAATTCTTTCACCTTAGGTTACTTGTTCGGTCAGAAGCAATCGAAACTGAAAATACCTCGCGCCTAAAATGGCTGGCAGTGGGAATGGCCGCAATCAAAATTTTTCCCTGAATCTGAACATCAGGAGCAGGGAAAAAGGTTGGGATCTCGGGATGTTGGATCAGTTTTTGCTGATCGCGAATCCAGGCACGTAGCAGACGTTTTGAGTACGACAAAATTCAAGGGGTTAAGTCTCGGCACTGAGTTTTCGGGTCTCGGTTAAGTTCCACTCGACTCCCGCACCGATATTTCAGGTTTCTCCGCGACCTCTCGACGCGTTATCGTCGTCGCACATCATTCACGAGTGCGACATTCGCGAGTGCCTCAGTAAGAGGACGTCCGACCGAGCGACGCAATTTGCATATGGAAATTCGGGGGGCGTGAGAGGAGGCAGAGAAATAATAATTTTTTTTTATCGTTCAGAAGGAACGGGAGAAGCTTTAAGACCGCGGCAGTTGGCCGGCAAACTTCCCGGGGAGTACCTGCCTCCCGGAGCGGCTCGGAAAGCGAAAACCTGCCGGGGACGACGCGAGAGGGCTTTATCCCGAAGCGAGAATCGCCGAGAAACGATGTCGCCGGAAGATTGATCGACGTCGTTTCCGGTATGGTATAAAACGAGCACGTTCCCCGAATTTTAAATACCTGGTTGTAAATCAGAGAGGATGGAAAAGAAATTTTGCCGCCAAAATTCAAACAACGGACCGTAAATCTTAAAAATTGGATTCTCCGAGGGAGCGACCGGCAAGAGGCAAAAAAGTTTTCCGCTGCCCGAGAAAATCTCTCGGGGAAATTTTTGTGCAGGCAAACAGCATCCGAGGGAGGAGATGGGGCGCGGAAAACCTCACAAATTTTCCGGGTGCTTTCCGCGATTTGGCGCGCTTCTCGTGGATTTTTCCCACGGAAAGCGCACCGGCTCTTAATTAAATGAATGCTTCATGCTGCAGCGCCTGCCTTGGCGAAATTTCTGCGTGACGAGAGTGCTGCAGCAGCTGAAGTTTTCTTCGGTGTCCGACGCGATCCGACGATGGGCGACGTCCCGCTGCTGCTGCCGCGAAGGGAGCGGGCGAAGGCATTTTCGCTTAATTTATTTTATCTCCGAAGGCGTTCCCGTTCGCCCGGCGAAAAAATATCCCGCCATTAAAATATTAATTTTTCATATTAACGCAAATGCGTCGTGTACGTGGCAAAATTCGCCGGAGAATTCTCGTCCTGCATCGTGATCCGCAGCGCGGGTTCGCGTTCTGGACTCTCGAAAGGTTGCATTTCCCTTTTCGACCGGGACGCAGATCTCGCTGTCGGGACCGGGGCGAGATATCCGAAGGTGCGGTCGGTTTCGTCTGCTGCTTTTTCGGATTTCGATTCCGTCTGTAAAAAAAAAAAAGGCAAAAGATTCTCCGCTGAGAGAAATTCCAGTTCGCTTTTCCCCCCGTGCAAACCCATAAATGATAATTACAGGAATGAAAATACTTCTCCAGCAACCAAACGCTAATCATTAACGTAAATATTGGATTATGTCAAATTCTGCTTCGTCCTCCGCTTCTCATTGGACAATTGATTTATGTGTTGACTTTGTATTATTCGGGCACGTTTGAATCTGGAAACTGGCAGGTTTCTCCAGCTAACTGTTTGCTGAGGCCCCTTTCGAGGTTTGCCCCCGGTCCCGTTCCCGTTCCGCTTTCCCGGATCGGTCCCAAATTAAACGCCGGTTTTCCCGCAGCCACATTCGCGTCATTTGGCCGATGGCCGCGGAAAGTGCCAGAAACGGAGCTGCATTTTCGTTCGGTCAGCGAAAATAATTTGGATTCGGGAATTTTTCGGGCCGCGAAAGCGAATCCGGTCCGTTTGGACTATTCGAATTCGCTGTTGCTCCATTAGATCGCTGGAACTCCCTTTTCTCGGTCAGTTCGCTGTCCTGCCCGCATTCGCTTCCATCGGCCGCCCAAAATTTTACCCCGTTCAGCTCGTATGTGTATTTATTTATATTGATGGCACGAAATATGGTTAAACGCGTCGATTTAAAAGGAAAAATGAAAGTAGTTCGAGGAGCGGACTGAATCGAAATTTTTTTAATACTTTATATTTATATATATATATCATTTTTTATTCTCTTACGTTCCGCGTCGGATTTTAATATTTCGCGTTGTTTATGGTTTCCTCTTTACGCGGTCCTTAATATCAAGCGCCACCTCATGTATCCCATTTTCCGCTCCCTGTAAGATTGAGATTTCCTCGATGCCGACCTAAGACCGAACGTGTCAGACGCAAGGGGGATTCCAGTACTTAATAAACGCTTCCCTTACTTTTGGATGCCATTATCTTATAATTAATATTATTACAGCAGAACAGAATGAGTTATTAATAGCGTGGACGGGGAGCCCCGAAGAATGTTGCGAGAGCTTCAGTGGGGCAAAACGACTATCACTCACTCTCAAATGCTTTTATGAGTGTTTTACGAGCTGCCAACTCCACAAATATTTAAACAAATTTTTTTCGCCTTCTAGTTATTCTTTTTGAATTCCAGTTGAGAGCCCTCTGTGTGTGCATTTCGCTCGTGCGTCCCAGTGTAGAAACGTAATTGCTCCGGGCTATTAAAGCGCGTCGGTCACCGGGGGTGAAACCCCGCGAAAAAGGCGAGTTTTCCGCGTGGAACCGCGGGGGAGGACGCGGCGCGAAGGAAGCGGAGACGCACATGCTCCGGGATGGTTTTCCATGCGGGACCGGCGGAAAGGGAGAACGCGGAGAACGTTCCTTTCCTCTTTCCCGCAAAGCATCGTCGAGAGGTTTGCGCCGCCGGGAAAGGCTCTCCGCGCGCCGCGGACAGATCGCGACAGCACCGGGGTTCGCAGATGTTCGAACCGGCCGTCCCCGGAGCCGAAGCGCTCCGATCCCGAGGGAGAGCTGGCGACGTCCCGGCGAGGACGGTCTTCGCACTTGCAAGGCAAGCGGGCCTTTCGCAGCGTTTTCCCTTCGGGGAACCCTCGCAGGGAGGGCATGGAAAGGCAATAAATTCCGGCTTTTTGTAAAACGTGTCATTTAATATTTTCGCAGGATTTCGTTCGGAATCGGAATTAAGTTTCAGTTTCGCTGAATGCCGCGTAAGTCGCGTAGGCAGACGGCAGCGACGTCGGAACAGAAGGAAGGATTCCTTCGTGCTTTCTCGAATGGAGGATCTTCAAACATTTAAAAGACGGTAAAAAAAAAAAACGTAAAATTTTCCGTGAGAATGACGGAAAATTGCTTTTCCTTTTATTTTTTTTTTTTTGCCCTCCTCACCCCCTGTACCCGGAACATTTATCCTCCCCTTTGCCTTCCCGCGCGCAGAGAAAAGATAAAACAAAGTTGAGTTCTCGGCCCGGGGGTAAAACGGCAACAAGAGCGTTAACACGGCGAAAATGCTTTTTCACGAATATTTCTTTTCGGCGGAATTCGCTGTTGCATACAGCAGCGCGACGGGGCAGATCCGGGGGTTTCCTTTTTTTTTTTTTTTGGCAGTCGCTGCCGAAATGGAAAAGTTCTTTTTTTGGGCCTGTCGAGCGATATCTGCGCGTGCATTGAGTGCCCCTCTTATATTTTCAATCAAGTTCATTTTCGACGGAAAATGTTTCCATCAATCTTGCGGAGTAATTTGCCCCCCCCTACCCCCGGGGGAGAAAAAAAAATCGCACAATGCAAAGCTCGGAAGCTTTTGCGCGTCATCTCCTCGGGCTTTCCATGGGGTAGATTAAATTCATTTCCGAGTCCGAACATCCCGCGAACGCTCGATCGAAGTGCGAATTATGCAGTAACCCACCCTTACGTGAAAGGCTCGATCCGCAGACGACGGGTACGATGCCAGGTTAATGCGAACCGGGCGGCAGGATTTCGGCACCCGCCGCGAACCTTCTCGCTGTCACCGCTGAAACCGCGATCGGGAAAGCTGCCGCTGGACGGGGAAACGTGCGGTCAACGTCCAAAGACGCGGCAGAGGGCGACCCTCCTCCTGGTAAGGCTCCATGGGTGTTGGACCCGCGTTATTGCTCATTTTTTGCTTCCCTCCCATTTCAAAATTAAATTTTCTAAAAATATTTTTTCAATAACTTTTGTTCTCTCGTTATATTATATTCACGGTTGTTAATGCCATTAATTTCAAATGTAGTTATCAGAATCCATTAATCAAGGCACCACCGTCGGAAAAATCGCTTCTGCTGGAGGTTGCTCGGCGTCTGCGAACTGCTAATGCATTAATTACTCCTACGGCTAAACAATAACTTTCAAATGCCGCCGCGCAACGGCAAAAATCTCCTTCGACGACATCTGCATACGAATTTGCATGTACAGCAATGGGGGTTCGTAAGAAAGGCATTTTATTTAATTGGCGAATTTGCAAAAGAACACATAAAACTCATTAACTTTACTGTTTTCCATCTCGCAAGCTTCAAGATGGAAACTTCATTTTTTTAAGCTGGCATCGCGTTACATCACGTAATGTGTTTATTTAAAAAATACAATCTCGGTCGTGTTTCACGCGCGCGGTGCACACATCAATTAACCTGGATCGGAAACGAGAGGGCTTTCGGTGCGGTTTCCGATGGAAATCTCCCGGAAAATTCTTTCGGGGTTTCCCAGGTTCGCGGGACCACAAGCGAGGACCCTTTCCCCGAGCCGTTCGCTCGCACTGAAGCGCGAATGCAAGCCCGATGCATTTGGCGTTATTTCGCAGCACATTAGCGACGCTGGAGGGGAAACGTACGAAAGCGATGCGCGAATGAAGCCGACAGCAGCAACGAGGAGAAATGTAAAAGTTCCTTTGCAGCACACGCGACGGATTTTCCCAGAGACGGTCGAACGCGAGCTTTCCTCTGCAATTTGTCGCACGCGGAGCGGATTGCGAAAACGAAAAATAATTTCTTTTCGCTGTTTGCTTAATGCAAATCCATGAGGGAAAATTGAGCGCTGCACTTTCCTGTCGGAACTCAGTTTAAAACGGGAACGACCGCACTTGACGCGGATCGAATGCGTCCGCCCGAAAAAGCTCCGCGCGATCTTTTAAGCCGCAGCGCGAAAGCTTCGCAGCAGAATCCTCCGTTGGGCTGCAGCGTTGATTTGAAAGCTGAGATCGGACTCCGGGCGAGTGTCGCCGCTGTCGGTCGCCCGTTCAAATCACCGGCTTATGTATTCCGTAAGTTTTATTAAGATTGGAATAATGATGCCCCGTTATTAACCCATGTGGTGATTAATTTGCTCGAAGTTCGTGCCGGCAATAAATAAATATTTATATGCAATATTGCAGATTGTTTTTGAAATCTGACTGTTTCGCGAGCAAAAGTTTAATTTCCGAACGGGAAGTGCCGCAGGTTTAAGGTTCGCAGATGCAACACCTCGCGCTGACCCCAAGCCATCGAAATAAAGGCGTCAGATTAATGGCAGTGACTTAAGTGGGCCCATTGGGGAAGGCACTGGAAAAGGTTGTTCCGGAAACAAATGGAAGACGTCGGGAACCGAGATTAGACCGGTTGGAACGGGGTGATAAATTAACCGCCATTAGTGCTAAGAGCACGCGTGAACGATGCACGGGCAACAGATTTATTTTTTCCAACAACCCGTGGCTTGGGAGGAACGTCCGGGAACGTGCTGCGGGACCGCCAACACCTCTTCTGCCCACTTTCGACGCTTTCGTGTCCGTCCACCGAACACTTGGAAATCGAGCTTCCGCCCTTGCTTGCAAGGAAAAGTGAGGCCTCCTCCCACTTGAAATATTCGCTCGGCAGCCGGACGTTGTAAGCGTAATTGCTCGGGGCCGGGATCGTTTAATATGCAAATCGCTTTTCCGACCCACGAGTCTCTCTCGTTATCGGCCTGATGGACTTCCAGCAATCTCATTCGTCATTTCTGCAGGAGAGGAGCGGGGCAGCCGCCGGGGCAAACGCACATCCGCCGCTCGTGGAAGCGCTTCGTGCGCGGCGGGCATCCGTTGCAACCGGACGAATCGTGCCCAACCCGAAACAGGTGCCGCCTTCGGACGTTGTCTGCGGCGCGCCCCGCGGCTGCGACCGAGAGGTCGGGGATTCCGCCTGCGCTGCGGGCCCTCGCTCGCGCGGCAGCGAACGCGTTCGCGTTCGGCGATGGTTGACGAATGGATTCCCGCAGCGACGAACCCCCGATGGCGAGAGCGGAACTCAGCATTCTTCAGGAAATCTCGTCGAAGACGTGCGATCGCGTGCCGCAGCGTTTAACCGGCAGGAGCCGACGGGGAACGCTTTCGAAAAGCAAACGCATCAAACGGAAATGTTCGAACTGCCTGCTGTCGGAGCGTTCGAATTCCGCCTTTTTCCCGGAAACGTGGCAAAGATGTCCACGTTCCGTTTCATCGTGAACGCCTCTTCCAATTAATTAGAGCGAAACCCTGCTGGTGCTGCTCGTGCTGTCGGATCTAAATAAATATTGTTACAGAATTTCCATTAGTTAAAATATTATTCCAAACTGCTCCTTTCGGGGCGAGAACCTTTTTTTCTTTCCTTTTTTCAATTAGCTTTCGCCGATGTTACCACGACGATCTTATTCTGCGGCAAATGGCGAATTTCTGCTCCGAATTTAAAGATCTCAAATGAGGCTTGGTATCAGAATTTCAGTCTCGTAATGTCAGCGTTCGGCAACGGACGCTTTATTGACCAAATAAACTCGACGATCCGTTCCCCAACCTTAACATCGGAGCTTTCGAGTTAAAGCCTGCATTTCCGTTCAATTCCAGATGGAAAGGACAGTCCGCTTCTGGAGGACCCTTTACATCCTCCGACGATAGCCACCGGAGAAGACGATCTCAACTCGGTGCCCCTGCCGGTGTTTCTGGAAGAACCGACGAACGCCTTCGTGGTGAAGAACAAGCCGGCTACACTCAGATGCCGAGCTGCCCACGCCTTAAAGGTAAAGCGCTCTCGACAGTCTTTCGGTGTGTTCGATTGTGAGAATTGGTCTGATGCTCGTTTGATCGCAATCAGGTTTACTTCAAATGCAACGGAGCACGGAAATCGCCGGGGCAGCAGCTGGAGTTCGTGGAGCCGCAGTCAGGGGTGCGAAACGTGGAAGCAAGCGTCAGCGTCACCAGGAACGACGTGGACGAGTTCTTCGAGAAGGACAAGTTCCGCTGCGAGTGCATCGCCTGGTCCAGCAGCGGACAGATCAAGAGTCAGTCTGCGGTCGTCGAAGTTGCCTGTAAGTTGCGACACAAAAAATTTTGTCGGAGATTTGATTCTGAAAATTCTCCATCGTCCCGGTCAGTTGCCACAGCGCCGCGGTTCAAAGGGAATTTCTTTATGTCTCTCCTTGACTCAAACCGTACCGATTTGATCTCGAACCCGCATGTTCCGATGCAGAGCTCGAGATAATGGGAGAGGATGACTTTTCCTCTCCTTTTTTTTACGAAAATCAGAGATGCGTGCGAGTTCGCAATAAACTGAATGGAATGTGCGAAGATGGAACATGCCCTTTGCGGCAGCTTCCGAAAAAACCTAAAAGCGAAGCTCTGAAGGACAATAAATAACAAAAGCTTCGATGGTTTTCCTTCGGGAGCTTCCGAGACAAGGCTGGACCGCAAATCGGATTAGCAAGAAAGCTCGCCTCCAATATATTGCAATCCTCTTTATCGGACTTGCATCCTTTTTAAGGCACGTGGCTTTGTCTGCGAGAGGTCCTTTCCTGCTTTCGAAGCGAGCTCCTCGTTGCTTTTTCACGATTTTCAATATTTCGCGGCCCCGACCCGCTTCTGCTGTGCTCCGCCGCAGCAGATTCTGCCGAACGCGGTCTGGCGCTTCGCCTGCACGTCTTTCGTCGGTGGCTCCGGAGCGGATTTAGTTGTCGGAGTGCAGATTTCGGGAACGCGGCTCCGCAGGAAGCTCGGGTGGAGCTTTCAACGACGGTGCACGTCGGTTCGGCAGAAAAATCGAGAGAGTCTGCTTCGCGAGAGGAATCGGAAGGAGCTGAAATAACTTCGGTGCATTTGGGCGAATTATCTGGCTGCCCGAGGAGCAAACTAATTAAAAGAATGACAGTTCCTACTTAAGACCGTCTTTTCAATTGCCGATTCCGCTCGGAGGTCACACAGCATAAATGCCAAATATTTGCCCTTAATGAACGAAAACTGTCGTTTTCGGCCGCGGCTCCATCCCGAAAAGGTTCGGCATCCAACGAAGAAATTTGCCGCTCTCTGCCGTTCGGAGCGCAGACCGGGCAAAATGCAATTTCCCACCGCAAACGCCAAGGCATTTTGATTGTTCTTTCGCTTGCCCGGAATCATCTGAAAAAAAAAATTAATCCTGCCGCGGTTCGCGCCCAATCCTCGGCGGAAAAATAGGTACGTAACACGTGGAATGCGATGAAAGGGATTTATTAGTCTCTCCTCGGAACTGGCGTCATGTACTTTGGGCGTTACCTCACCCGAAGGGAAGCCTGCAACTTGCTTCTCCATGGGATTCCAGCTCCGACACGGGCACGGCTCCTGCGACCGTCTCCGGCCGAAAAATTCGAGCCGGGAAAACCTTTCACCTTTCCCTCAGTCACTTTCTCGCGGCGTCGCGGTACCCGAACGCCACCGTCCGGAGCGGATCCCCGCAGGGGTAGAAACGACCGCGCCTTCCGAACCTCGAACCTCAGTCATTCCGCGCATCCTCTCTGCTGTGGAAACTTCTCCCCCGCCGACCGGGACTCATCCGTCTCTTTGTTTGTTGAATCAAACAATTTCCGGTCGTAAAACAGCGAAAGGAGATGTCGTATAAGTTTACGGCGTTTCCCTTCCGCCCTTTGTGTAGCGCCATCGTCTCACGAACGATCGTCTGGTTGTAAAACTTCTTTCGGGCGACCCGGCGTCTGCCCGCGATCGGACGAGGGAATCCGGTGACTGCTGCCCTCCTGCCGCACTCGACGCAATCCGGTTCGGGATTCCGACGGTACCGGACCCGGGATTCAAAGGGACGGAAGGGGCCGAGAATCGCGGTGCCCGTCGGTGTCGTCGTCGGGTTTAAGGCCCGAGAGTTCACCCGTCTTTCGGCATCGGAGCAAAAAAAAAAAAAAACATTTCAAGAAATTTATTGCTAAAACCGAAAATTATGCAGAAGACGTACCTGATTTGCATATCTGGCAGGACAAAAATTTGATGGTCGCGAAGGCAATAAAAGTAAACAAGCGGTCGTAAATGCAGATTTCCTAAGGTACCGAATCCGAAATCCCGGAGCAACCGTTCTCGGGTCTCGGGAGGAGATATCGGCCAGGTACGGTGTCGAATGCAGACCGACCCGCGCTCGCTTGCCGGAATCCGTTTCCCGCGTTCTAAAATTCTTCAGGTAGGTGGAGCGACCGTCAGAAGCTGCAGCTCGGATTTCGCGCCAACACCGCTCAAATAAAGTGCGGAAATCGGCCTCTTGATTTTCCGGAGCCTCTCCGTGCCACCTTCTAAATCTCCGAGATTTTCCCGGATTTTGTCCGCAGCAACCCATCTCGACTCTCTTCAAATCGAGCTTTTAAGCAAACGAGGAAACCTCTCCTCGTTGGGACGTGAGGAGCATTAGTCGCGCTGGTTCTGCAAATGACGCCGCGGGTTGCGGGAGGAAAGAGGTTGCCTTTCCCGAAATGCGTTCCCATTTCGAGTCCTGCGGGAACAACGCCTTCCTTAGCAAAAAATATCCTGGACAACTTCCGAGTGAATTTTCCCGCTCTCTCTCCATTTCCCAGGTTCGGATGTAGCCGTCACGTTCCCGGCTTACGCGTTTAGGTTTGAGTGCAAACGGCCGCAACGTAGAACGAGGAAGATTGTCTTTTACGATGGCCTCTCCGGCGAAGTAAAGAGCATTTCAAATGAAATCCTGTGGCGTGCTCCGCGAGAGACACCGTCTGCAGCAGGTTGCACGAATCCCGAAGTTCCCTTTAGTCGATCTGACTCCAATCTTTTTCCGACTCCTTTATTAATATCCCGTCCAACGTGCTTATCTGATCGGAATGAGCTTTACGCCGCTTTAAAAGCCAAAAAATTAACTGGTTCTCCAATTGTTCAGAGATGTGAAGCTTCATCAAAAATGTAGATTTTACAATGCGAAATTCACAAAACGTCCAGTAAAATGACGGCTCTTAATCCGGCGATCGCAAAGAGCTTTACGTTGAGGCAAAAGAAAACTTTTTGAAAATCGTCTGCGGAAAAAGGTGCCGAATCGCAAGATTCGATCCGGTGCGCCCCAAGCTCGATGCAAAAAGCTCGCTGGATTTTGTACTGATTTTCCGAAAGGTTCTTCATTTCGGGGTCCAGCTTCGGAATTTCAATTAATTTTAGTGGAATCTGTGACGAATTTAATGGTCGTCTGTCCGATATCCGACCGCGGAAGGCGAAGGGAAGTAAAACATCGACATCGGGCAGGGGAACTTCCAGGGCATCGCGCTTGAAGACCGGCGTCGAAAATGCGTCCGGGAGCCGATGTCGAGAGGCGGCCGGACACTGTGGTCGAAGGATCCGGAAAAGTGCACCGCGAAGGTGCGCACAAAAAGCCCTCTCGCCACTCAGGAGGCGAAAAGCTTCATCCGCACAACTTTTTTCTCGCCGAGCTTACTCTTGCGCGAAAAGCCGAAGGAGCAAAGAGCTTTTTTTCGCTTCCCCCCGAATTTCATGAATATTCACGAAGCACTTTTTGAATTTCCCGCTTCCAGATCTCTTTACTGCCGAACCCATTTATTGTGATTTTTTTTTCTTTTTTTTTTTTTATTCTCCGGCATCGGAAGATTTTCCGACAGTGTCCAGCAATCGGTGGTCACCGCGCTCCGGACCGCCTTCGCTCTTTTACCGCCGATCCCGGATATTTCAGGCTGCGGGAGCGACCGGCAGAATCCCGGCGCGAATCATCCCGAGTCTCTGCCGACGACTGTCTTTGCCTGTCGGAGAAAGACAAAATCCTTTGGGTATGGAAGGACGTGAGAATTCCATCCTTAATCCGGATCTTCTCGATCTCAAAGCCACATCCCTTTAATAATCTCGTTTTGAGTAAAAACTCGATATCCGACGCAGATTCGGGGTTTTTTCCACCGTCCTTTTGGAATATTTTTGGAAATTCCTACGGCAAAGACGTGCTGCGGACGGAAAATCTGAGATTACCGTTGTTAACCAATCCGACTGATGTTGGGCGAGGATTTTTCCAAACGTTCGAAGGCCGGAATCTTCGCCGAACGCGTTTCGGTTCGGTTTTCCGCAACCGGAAAGGCCGTACCTACGACAGGTTCCGTTTCGAGAGCTCGAAACCTTGCCGCTCTAATCCAATCCCTTTAATTTTTCGAATTCTGATTTCGACGTCGAAAACGATTAGTGACAAATTGTGAACTTGCGTTTCATTCCAAAAGCGTTCGTTTTCTCCTTTCGAAAAAGTTCTGCCGTTCACACTGCGGTGATCCGATGCCGACGTGATTGCGCAGGACGTCGTTTGGCGTTCGCGAATGGAAGCTTCGGTTACGGTGCCCTTTGGAGTTCCACAAAATGCTTTTGCGGTAAAGTGGCGTAAGAATCATCATTGCCTGGGCAGGAGAACGGTCTGCGGAGGCATCTCCGTGTCCCACATCGGGTTCCCCTAAATGCCGGAATAAAGAGAACTTTCATTGCGGGGATTCGGCCGTTTCATTTACCGAGGACGCAAATGCCACTTGAGAGGAATGCGGCAGAAACTTGATCGGGAAAGCAGAAAAACTGAAATCTCAAAAACTTTAGTTTCATTTTACAATAACCAATGAAGTGACATGAAATGGAAGCGACAAAGAAAACAGTTTCTCCGAGAGAACAGTGGGAAACGTCAAAGGTAATGAAACAGAAGAGGAAAAAGGGGTGGAAGAAATGATTCCTGACTGTCCCGTGACGTTTTCCGCTTCCTGTCGGCCGATCCCAATTCGAGACTCGAACTGTTTAAAGGGAAGGCAGCTGCCGCCACCCGGCAACCCGGCCTTATCCCTTCCGTCCCCGGATCCGGGTTTCTAATTACGGATCCGATGCTCCGACTGGAAAAGGTCGAAGGGCGTTGGAAACCTTTTGGGAAAACCTTGCAGAAGGGCCTTGTGATATCGGTCTTCCAAGACCGCCCATCCTACGGGAAACCTCACGAAAGTTTCTGCCGCGTTCGTTTTCGTCCGTGGAAGTGTGCACGAAACCGGAAGACTGGCTCAAATCTCGTTGCATGCTGCTCCGGCCGTTTTTTGCAGACTCTTCGCTCGCGCTCGGCAGCAATCTAATGAGAGTCGCATCGAGGGATTCAGGGTTCGTTACGTCTTCGGAGGTCTGTCTCTCCGTTTAGGGAATCGAAAATGTGC
>JAOWBB010003196.1:0-37662 GCA_028565995.1 Ricinus marginatus | reverse complement strand
GGGGGGGGGGGTCCGCGGGGCGACCCAGTCCATGGTAATTTTTTTAAACCCAATGCTTTTTTTTTTGAAATGGAAATATTTTATCCGGGACTGACAGTTTGATTTCATGCCCCATTTTCTGTTTAACAAACTCTGTTTTTAACCGTTGGAGCGTGCACTGTTCATTCTGTTTATTTTGAATAAACGAAATTTAATAGGAGGGGACGTCATAACTCAAAACGTTTAATGCTCTGTAGCTTGAAAAGGAACCCTGAACATTTTTCGAGTAATAAAAAACGTTCTTTTTTGTGTGAATTTCTTCGGCACGGGGTGACATCGGCCATTGTAAAATAATCAACGGCAAAAATGGAAAAGAAAAAAAATAAAAAAAATAAAAAAAAAAATAAAGAAAAAACCTACGTGAACAAGCTGTGAAGGCGGAAAAATTCATTTTCACGTTCGGCTCTTAAATCTTGGGCAGCTCGCGAGGAATTTTCCGAGAGTTTTGCTTCGCTCGAGGATGTCCGCTGCCGCCGAGAACGAGAACGCTCGCGACTTCGGGATGGTCGAGTGTGAAAAGCTTGCTGCCGGGGATGAGGCATCGGGTATTTTCCATCCTTGGCAAGTCCCGAAGGTAAAACTTTACCCCCCCACCCCCTCGGAAGGGTTGAGAACGCAGTCTTGCGCTGCCGGAACGGGAATCTCGAAACGGGTTTAATTGCAGCGAATGGAAATGAGCTTTGCGTGCATTTCAGCGAGAGTTAATGACTTCGGCGAAAAGCTCGAAGTCGGATGCGTCTTTTGAAAGCTTCTGGATTTATATCATTTGGTTATGGAATTAATTCGCTTTCGTTAGCAGCAAAGGGATTAGCACAACTTATATTAATAATCCGCTTTAACGAAATAGAGTAAAAAGCTTTTTTTTTTTTTTTTTTTTTTTTTTAGCTTTCATTATACAAAATACGTTACCAATTCTGTCAATTTAGGTAATTAAAGGTATGGATGCTTTGATGTTTGAATAGTTATCTTTGTCCCCTAACGTATGATTCAGTTTTCCGTTTCAGTGTAACTGACTTATTGATGAATCTCAAGCAGATCGATGCAAAATAATGTAACTGTAATAAAAAACATAATTTAAAAATCATTGTAAAAAAAAAAAAAAAAAAACCTCTCAACTTATTATTATTAACGAAATATCTTTATTGGAGTTTTTATTTGGGTTCTCGATACTGATATTCATCTCAGTGTTAATATCACCTTCGTCATCTTTCAACGATGTGGAGAATAACATTCTCACGTGGAAATTAGCTATTCTCTTAGTAGCAGATCCATAAGATATCCAAAGGTCCGATGACTGTGGAACACGGGTGAAAATTAGATTTTTCGGAACATCCAGACTCTCGCGTTTGCTTAGGGAACGCTGCCTAATTGTATGTATTTGTGACGTCAAGCTGAAGATATACCTGCTTTTTGGGTAACAAAGGCCATTTTCGCAAGGATTAGTTTTTGAAATTAAGAAATTTTCAGCTAAAAATCAAGGAAAACTGTAAAATTTGTAACAAACTCCGGCATTAATTTATACCGTAAAATGTAGCCGATCTTCCAGCAAGTGAAATTGTCAAGGCACGTTACCCGGAGGATTCTTTGCTGTCGTTTGAATATGTATAGCAATTAATATTTTAAGCGAGATAGCGTGACTTTCGATTACCTCCGCTGATTAATGTCGTAGAATCGTTTGCTGCCACTTGGCAAAGTTTGTCTGCCTCGTCGTGCGTGCTTCCTTCCCGGTCATTTAACGAGGGGGTTGATCTGGGCACCCGCGGAGCTCATGCCGACGCTCACCGCCGCCTTTTTAGTAGGTGCAAGAGCAGTCTTCAAAAGGGTGGGATACCTGCCGTGCAATATCAAGCTACCGATGCAAAATTTGGCAGCTCGCAGCTTCGCGAAAGTATAAGGCAATTTATGGGAAATTGGAACCCCGAGAGCGGAATTGGAGAGCTCCACGCCACATCTGCCCCGGCCACGACAGTAAAATAATTTTTTGTTATTCATTGCCATTATTATGGTAATAAATAACAACCGCGGGTAGTTATCAAGAAACATTTTCACTAAATTTATAAATGGCAATTGACAAAATTGGCTGCTTTTTTCGTTTGGTTTCATGCTAAACTCTAATTATGAAACGCCTCATTCCCGGGTGCTGGGACAGATCCTTGGAAGCTATGGATTTCATGTAAAATTACGTGCTAAACGAGCATAAAACAAAGACGAGATATTTATTTTAATCGAAACTTTACATTTTACCATTGGCCTCTTGATGCATGATGTAAGCTCGCGATTGGCCAACCCATAATCGAAACCCTAAAATTTAATTTTCGGTCTTTATACTCTAACATTTGAACACTGTAAAAGTGCAGGTCAAAGCAGATCCATAAAAAAAATATATATCCTAATTATATCAACTATCATTAATTTTATCTTAAATAAGCATAATCATCAAAGGAAACATAAATGGAAAATTAATATGTTTTAAATTTTTATGATGGAGAAATTTTTCGCTGATACAATATAGACAAACAACAGAGTGCAATTCAATTAACTATTAATTATCACACCATAATTGTTAAGAAAAATAATGCAAGCGAGAATCTTAATGTGTTTCGGGAATTTTTTTTAGCGTACAAGACCTGAGAAAAATTATGGATAAATACATGTTAAAATATCATTATCGTGATTTCGAAAGTATTATTTCATTATTTTTAAAAAAAAAAAAAAAAAAAAAAGCGTGAAGCACCGAGAGGATTTAATGAAAACGGGTTATCCTCTTAAAGTTATCCTGAAGGAGTATGATCATGATAAAAATGGTAATTTATCTCCTTCCGAGGGTCAGATAATAATTGGCGGAGAAAGCTGAGAAGGCCAAATTAAAAGCGGCAGCAAGGAAAGAGTTGCAGAAAAACGCCGCGGACCTAGCAGAGGAACGACTACGGGATCGACAATCGACAAAATCTGCTGGCGAAAGTGAAATACGTAAAGAAACACATGAAAAGAAGGGAAGGGAAAAAGAGAGTCCGCGTTTTTGGATAATTCGATCGGCATGGGAACGCGGGTCTCAAAGGTAAAGGCGCTGGAAGCTCGCTGGAAAAGGTTGAGGTCGAAGGAAAACGTTTAACAATTTAGAATGTGCATGCAACGAATGCAAAAAATGATGGAAAAAATAACCGGTCTTCGTGTAAATTAACATGTCAGCAATCACTCTTTTTGCAGTGGCACGAATAACGCGGAATCGGTTTTGGTACGACACACAAGAGATTGCTTTTACGGGACGAACCATGCCCAAGTCGCTTGGAGAGATGATTTTTTTTGTACGCCAATCGTGGTAAATTAAACGATTACGATGGGAGAGAACGTGGTGGACGTCTTCGCTCCAATCAAGCCCGATTAGTAAAAAACTATTTAGAAAATTAAAATTTAATAGCCCGGATAGCTGCTGTGCTCTTTTTACGAGCTGGTGGAGTTAATAGCTTAGGAAGGAAAATAATGTTCCTTTTAGCACTCAATATTCAATTTGAAGGTGTTACACGTGCCGCGGATACCTCAAGGGGATAGGAAAAAAAAATTTATTTATTTATTTATTTATTTTTTTTTCAGCAACCCAACTTTCTAATGGGGAAATTCGACATTTGCGCGGACCGATTCGCGGGGATCGGTAAACGGGGAAAAACCCGTGGAAAGGATTCGCACCGGCAACCGGCGAAAAAGGCTGCAAATATGCCTTTTGCATCGGGGGAAATTATAATTTAATAGAGCAATTAACGGAGTAATCGAACGCCGTTCATCAAATTATACGAATTTCCTCGCTTAAGATTGAACCTTATTCGAGACCCAATTTGCCTATCCCTCCACGTTTCCCAGCCTCTATTCCCGTTCCCCGTTACCTAAAGGAAACGCCGTTCCCAGCGCCTGCCCCCGGTTCCTTCCCGTAAGCTAAGCCCGCGTCGAACCGGTTCAATTTCCTTATCCATTCTCATCACATCTTGTTAATGTAATAACTTTAATAATTGAAAGCAAGAATACTCCGTGGCCATCATAAATTCATCGCCACTTGTCGCTCCGGATTTCATCAATCTTTATTTCTCTCCCGTTTGATTAAACTTGACTCCGAAACAGGTCTCCGAGCGAGATAACTCATCGGGGCCCTGCGTTTGAGCTGTTGCCGGACGCGTCTCCGCGAACCGCGCGGGATGCCCTCAAAGCGATTTGCCTTTGGACTCATTAAAGAAATCGCACCGCGAAAAGGAGGGAAAGCACTTAAAAGGGTGATAGCCCGGCGAGATGGGATGAAACTGCGATTGCTTGCAATAACGCTTTGTCACCTAATGGAGGAATAGGATTGCCGGAGAGTCACAATCACATTCATATTGATTTTGCCATCGGTAATGCTATGCGGATACTTGATGCGTTCAGTTGACGATCTGACCCCAGCTTGGGGAATTCTAATTCAATCGCAATGCAGTTTCGGACGTGCATAATGCTAAAGGTGTTAAAATATAAGACGCGGACGATGAACATTTTTTTCTATGTCACGGGGCCTTCCAAAGGCAGACTCTCGGTATTCCGGGAGCTGAAGTAATAATTCAATGCTGGCATATATGCGAAAGACGGTTTAAGTTGGGTTAATAAATTATTCGGGAACTTTTATGTATATCAAATTCAGCTGGGAAACTTCAAAAGGCTCATTTCAAATGGCGAACGAAGGTTAAACGCCGAGGGCTTCATCACGTAAAAGTCTTTTTTGTTATTCGAAAGCGTACCGGATGCCCGCGAGGGGCACCCGAAAAAGGTTTTCACATTCCTGATCGCGGTCTTCTCCTGCTTTTCATTCGATTTCAATCTCCCGCTGCAGTCGCGCTCAGCTTCAACTTTCGGGACGGTGGCCGCGTCGAACTAATATTTTTTGGCTTATTAATTTCAATAATGAAGTTTTACTGCAATTTGGAACTGAATTGATCGGGAAAATGATTTTTGCCGGAATCAATGGATTCGTTTTCGGGCTTTTTTTTCTTTTTTTTTTTCGGTAAGCCGACAAGTGAAAAATTAAATTTTCCTGTAAAAAATGATGGATGGGCCGGCAAAAACCTGGGAATTGAAATTCCGTTCCTAACGGAAGATAAAAGCTGAAAATGTGGGAAAGAGAAGAAGGAATCGGTGCGAAACTCGCAGGAAGGAAGATAACACTCGAGGAGGACGCAAAAAAAAAAAAAAAATGGGGAGGAACATGCGGCGAATCCTATTCAAACGGCTTTGCCGCGACGGAAACGCTGATGGATGCTGTCGGATAAATAAAAATTTTCATATCCGACTGGGAAATGAGACAGAAAGAGAAAATAAGAGCGGATCCGGAACACTTCGGGGGGGGGGGGGGCCTCCTCGCAAAAGGAATGCGAAGACTCGCGGCGGCCCCCGGAGGACGGGGATTTCGCGCCTCGCAACAGCGCTCCTTTTGCTGCCGTCAAAGACGACCCCGAAGTTGCATCGATAATTTCCTGTGGGAGAGGATTGCGACCTAACTTTCTGCTTCCAGCCGTGGCGCTTGTCTAATTGCATCGAGATTTATGCCTTCCTAAAGGAATTCACATAATTTGTATCAGCTTGAAAACTCGTTCGAAGAAGTAACTGACGACTGCTTCTTAAGACATCCAATCCTCGGATGTGGCAACATCCATCAGAGCGCGGTGGGAACGATGTTCGTTCCATCACTTCTTCTGCGCCGTACCTTTTTCGGCAGTCCGTTAGCCGAGGAATCGTATATTTTCGTCACTGCAATTACCGAAATCCCAGTTTTATCCGAAGATCTTGCCGCGGCTTGCTGTGAGGGCTCCCGCCTGAGCGTTTGGCAAAATTTTTCTTTATCAACGACGTTATGGACCAGATGAAAAATTTATTGTGCAGATGATCATCTGCGTCCCCGTTTTCACGAGAACCAACAATTTCCGACGACAATGCGCGTTCTTGAAGAAGACAATGAAGTAATCTGATGAAGATATCCGTGCTGGAATAATCCGTGAAAGAAAAGAATGTCAAAACAGAATTGGATGACAATGGGCTTATTGTCGCAAATATCACCAATTTCGTTTTTATTTTTTCCTCTTTGTACGAAAACTACCCCTGGGGGGGACCGGCGAGGGTTATACCGAACAAAAAAGGCTCTCAGGTAAATACCTTCCACGGTTTCTGGTTACTCTGGCGAACATAAAAAAACCCCCGAAGATTTCTTCCGAATGAATAAAATTCAATAAACGAATTACGATCATTATCTGCATCCCTCTGCACTTTGACATATAAATTACGTTATACCGAACATGATATTATGTCTTCCCATGTTTGAATACATCGGAACCTCTTTAAAAATTGCTTTCGTATACCTCCACGTATTTTTTCATTCGCATGATAAATAACTTTCTTTACGGTTTCTGGCTCTTCTTGTCTCTGAAAAAATCATTATTCTCGGGTTTATGCGGGAGCTGTCGATTAGTTTCAATATAAAGAATTGCTTCGAACCCATCTATGAAAACACGGTGTAGAGTTCGTTCGATTTTTTTTAATTCCGCGACATCAGTTCTTACAAATCGTGGCAGGTACCTGAGAGAAAATTTGCCAAGCTCATAAAAAAAGGTTTTCCTTGCACTCTAAAGAAAAAAATTGACCCTCCCTCCGGCCCTTTTTTTGCCCCCGTTCCTCGGATTTCATTAATAACGACAGCAACAGGATTAAATTTTCTTCCTTCATTCTTTTTCTGACCTCAAAAACAAAAGGAAAAGTGATTGAATTCAGGTTAAAAAAAAAAAACGAAAAGGGATGGAAAACGGGAAAGAGCAAAATATTCAGAAAATAAAAAATAAATTTCGAGAAGTTGCAGAAAGGGCGCGTTCCTGCAGGGAAGGGAAATGTCGTTTGCCGTTTAATTCCGGACAACGACGCTGCAGAAATTTGATTTTCACCGCTCAAACGATGAAATCTTAATTAACAGCAGCAAAAATCACCCTTCCACTGCGAGCTGGAAATTGTCTGCCCGGCAGTTGAGCAAGAAATTCGGGACGTTAAAAGTCGCCAAAAACACCGAGTTTTACATTTCTTCAGGTTCTGGTTGCCAGCGGATTCGGAAAACGCATCAAAAAGCTTCGCCGGAGCTTAATGTCAAGCAGGCATCCTTCCAATAATGATCATTAAATCCGATACTAAAATAAGAGGTCAGAAATATTGTGCGTAGTTAACCCCTGGTTCTTGATGTCGTCGGACCCGGGAGGAGAGGGGCCAAATTCAGGTCCCGCAGCAAGAACGAGACGGGATCTCCTTGTCAGCTCCGACATCGTTAGAGTTCCAAATTCGGACGGGGAATTTTCCGCTCGAGGGCTGAGTTCCGAATTGCCTCGAAGCGTGATTAAAAGTTCAGGCGACCGCTTAACCGAATTCTGATTCGGACCGAACGCCGGATCCAACAGATTCGGAGTGAATTATTGCCGTCGAAGAAAGTGCCCACGAACCATTGGCAATTCATGGGATTTTCCTTTCGGCGTTTTTTTTTTTCGAATCGAGACAAGTGAAAAACATTTTAATTTTTCTTACAATCGCTCTGCCGCTCCGCTGCGGTCGGAGCAGTTTGCCAAGAAAAAAAACAACCTGTTAAAAAATATCTGAGGCCCCATCAACAGAGAGTGGCGCGAAACGGAGGAAACAACCGGAAGACAACAGATTTTCCGATCTGACAGTTCCACATATAATTTTCTTAAGTGACGTTTGTCCTATTAGGCAAATGTTTTGGATGACAAGGAAATATTATATATGCTTCAGCCGGGCTGGAAACGTGATACTGAGATTGCAGACGCCAGTCGGAAAAGCGCAGACGTTGCGCTGCATTGAAAGAAGGGACCTCACAATGCCGGTGAGGAGATCGATGAAATTTTCCGTTTCCGATCGGTGCCCAGATTTAAAAATAAGATCCTGGGACCCCCGAAAATTGCGTCCTCATTTCAAAGTTTGAGATGTCCGGCTGAGGAGCGATCGGGACTGCGGGTTTGGCGGTCCAAAATGCGGTCCGGAAAATTCTCCATTTTTGAACGTCTACGCGTTTGCATTCCAGAGACTTCTGTCGAAAATCCCGCGTGCAGTCGTGAAGATTTCGAAAAGCAAAAAGAATTAATAATTCCTTCCCCTGATTGGTGTTCCTTCGATTCTAGTTCGTTCGGCGGCCAAACCGATTCCCTTCTCCGTTCGGAAATGGCGTGTGCAAGAGGAAGGAGCAAAATGGTCTTGCTGCCGTGATAATAAATTTCGAGCAAAGGTTTGACTCGGGAAAAGATTAGAAGAAGGAAGGAAAGGAGCTGCCTCTCAAGAGAGGATTTATATTATCATAATATGAGTATAAAAGACAATTTGAATATAGATCAGTCCTTTCCCGAATTTCAATTCAATATTCCCTCTACGCTGAAACTTATTTGCGCGGCAAAATATCTTTTAAATTATCAGCTCATTGATTTCCTGCATTCGGTTCCCGGACGGGAGAAGGAACGCGAAATTGGCTCGTGCAGGGGGCCCGACCTGCGGACGGATCGAACGGAACGACTCCAGAGGATTGGATCTCGAGGATTCCTGCTCCGACGGTGCAGGTTCTTCGGCATTCAACCTGTCCAATAAAACTGGAGAGTGCTCCACTTCATTTCCAAATCTGCATTTATAACAAAATAACAAATCCCAGAAGAAAGCAATTGCGTGTAGCGTCAATCAAACGGTAATAGCCCCGTCTTATTGACTGTCAGATACGATAATGGATAGCTGGAGAGCTCCTCCGGGTCTTCCGAACGGGCGCAAGACACAAAATCGCTTAAACATTAAAAATCATCTCGTTCGGTGCTGTTTATTGATCCCGATTATCGAGGGGGCCCTGGCGGCGGCTTAACCAAATCCTCCCGCAATCCCTTATTAAAGTGTTGCCGGCCGAGTCCGTCAGCAAATTAAGCGCCCTGCTTACCCCGAAATAAATTACCCTGGATAATTTACGAAGGTTGTTTACGGGAATCGCCCATGTAATGGAATTAAATTGCATGGAACGGAAACAAATCATAAAAATTCATAAAAAAAAAAAAAAAAAAAAAAAAAATTTTCTTTTTCATAAAAACGGCAACTTTTTCCCTTCACGGAACAGTAATTATTTTGATCGAGCACACACCCAGGGCCCGAGTTTTTTGGGTCCCATCCACACAATAGAACCCGTACCTGAATCGGTGGCACCCGTTCCTCTGATCCGGCGTCTGGGGCCTCCTATGCCTTTACGATGAAAATTAAATCACCCCTCTCGGACAGTTTATATTAACGGGGTTATTAATGTCATCCGTATAAAATTAAATTTGAAAGGATTTTAATTGGTGCTTCATTTTGAACTGCTGATTAACCGTTCTTTTCTTGTAGCTGTGAATAAATGCATGCGACTTTTTCCAAATGTTCTTCATTGACGAACTGAATCAAAAAAAAAAAAAAAAACGATGCAAATAATATTTATTGGATGAGACCTCGTGAAAAGCTTTTGGAAAATATTCGCGAATCCAACGCATCTCAGAAATAACGCATTGTAAATAGCGAATATCCAAATTTTACACCATTATGTACAGCGATTCAGTGGGAATGTCCTTTATGTGTCTGGCTCATCTTCAGAGTTAAAATTACCTGCTGCTTATATATTATTTTTCCAATTAATTATTCAGAATTCATAGTGATGTGGGCTGTCTGCATTCAATTTATTGCTTATTTCAATGCTCGCCTGCATCCAACCCCATGCAGCCTTTCATATCATTAAGGTTAATTTTTAATTTTTTCGATGAATGATTTTTCCAGATGTTTTTCGGGAGCTTCCGGCGACTTAAAAAAAAAAATAAAATAAAATAAAAAAAACTTGTATAAAAATGTCACCCAGAGGATGAAAGAAATCTCGAGAAGTTTTTTAAAATGGTTCAAATGACAATTGCCAAGACAATTTTATCAGAAAAAATTTTTTTGTAAAGGACATTAATCTCTTAGCTAAACATTGAAACGCAGGATTGCATTTTCATCCCTCTTCTTTCAATCCCCTTTGAGGGGTGTCACCAAATCCGGGCCCCGAAATCAAAAAAAAAAAAAAAAAAAACCGTCTTTGTTGGAATGATCCGCCTTGGAAATCGCATTTTATTTCTTTCATATCGAATAACAAGGATTTCGGGGTGGGAACGGGGGTAAAAACGGTCTTCGGTTTAGGAACTTCTGGCTCTTTAATATCGCGCGGCCATTAAAAATTGAATTAGTTGCATTGAGTAATGTTAATTTTCTATTCAAAGCCTTTTTTTTTTTTGTTTAAAAGGTTAAAAAATAAAAAAATAAAAATTAGTTTGCTTCAACAAAGAAATTCGTTTTTATCGTTCTCCTGCTGGTTCCTTACGGGGGTTTCGTATATGCAAGGGCGAAGAACTGGTTGCGTGCCCCCCCGCTGCCATCACCCAATACTTACCGAGGTGTTCAAAAAGTATTTTTTTTTTTTTTTTCTCGTCTTAATCCTTTGTACGCTTTCGAAAAACGTGCAGAACGTCGAACACCGGAAAAAATAAGTCGAAACCGAACGTTGCCCCGAATATGAAAATTAAAAACTGGTCGCTGACCGGGGCGGCCGCGATTCGACGGATGATCAACCCTTAAGTGAGGAACCCGCTTTTTCTAGGGGTCGGGAATCTTATCCAGCGAATGTTAAGCAGGCATCCTCCGGAGATGACCGAGGGCTTTGGAACTTGCAAAAAACGATTCCAACTTTTCTTTCTCTTCGGTGGAGAAAGTAATTTGAAATTTATTTATGTGGATCCCTCGGCGGGAAGATTGAAAACTCTTGAAAATCCGGAAAAAGATTTTCTAAGAGATTCAAAAATTTTCCGCTTTATGCAAATTGAGCCTTTCCTATTTTAATAGGGCTTTATTATAACTGACACCTGATCTGCGGAAAATCTACTTTGAATTCGCCCGGTCGGTAAAGTACGGAAATTCGACAAAAGGAATTTTCCCTCATTAGGCGCCTTTTCCAATTATGCAAATTTCCCGTTTTGATTTGTTGTTTGACTTTCAATTATATGCAAAAAAAAAAATGTTTTTTCTTAATTCAAAACAACCCTTGGAGATTAGGGAGGAAAAGTGTTGCCCTAGGGATGCCGAGGGGATGAATATATTTTTTGTCGATTTGTACGTTTCTCTCATTGTCTATTCATTGGGGAGCATCCTTGTTACGGTTGCTGCGCCGAAAATCGTGTCTTTATCCAGTTTTCCGAGCTTTTTCAACGAGGCATTTACCGTGACGAATGCGCCGCATCTGCAGGGCTGTCCAGAAGCGCAGGAGCGGTGCACTGCGAGTGACTCCCCAAAACACGAGTCAGCGTCGAATTATATTTGCCGGCAAATTGAAGCTTATTTTTTGAAAGTTAAACAAAAAATTAAAATTTTTTTCACACGAAGAAACATGCCCCATTCAGACGGGTATTACCTCTTGAAGAACCCGTTCGGGTACTTTTAACCACGTCGAAATCTCCTCTTCCGTGACTCTATGATCTCGTTATGACTCATCATATCCCATCCGATAATTAAGATAATTTACTCCTGCTTCGAGGTAATGGCGATGCTTCAGAGTAAATATTGCCCGTTCTAAAGTGATGTGCTTCGCCTTGCAGTCAGGGCTCATCCCGAGGGTACGTTTACCCCTCCGTGTGAGCGAGGGAAAACTACCCCAAATCGTAAAAATTCCCCGTTTGCGCAGCCCGCGTTTGTCGCCCTGGTCTCTCCTTCCTCATTTCGGTTTCATAACTTCGCCGACGTGCCAGCTTCCTTTTAATCCCGGAAAGATTTATGAAAATGAAATGATCTCCGTCTTCGACGGTGAAATATAATTTAACGAAAACGTACAATTTATGAAAATCTTTATTATTCGGAAAAGTTAGTAATAAATGTCTTTAGTGCGGGAATTATGATTAGAAAGTTTATGTTTATGGGTCTTATCTTAACTCCTCCGGTAGCGATTCCCTCAAGAAATCAACTCCGAAGTCGGATTTCGGCGGATTCTTCTCCTTTTTAATTTCCCAGTCTCCTTGTTTTCCTCCTTTGTCACAGCAGAAGAACGGGTTCTGGATGTATAAAAAAATTGGGTGTTGTCTTCGGACGTGATAAATTCAAAATTCAATTCCTTACCGGAATAAAATTTATTTAAAGTTTATTCTTCCCTTTTTATCATTTTTTTTTTCTAGAGTGGAGCGGAATGCCGGAGGCCCCGAAAATCAATGTAAACAGAAGCGTTAGTTGAAATTTGGTTTTCATTTCAAAAAGGATTTTATCTTAATTAAGGCGCGCGAAAATATGTGCTCGTGTAGATAATTCAGTAAAATGTCGACGCAGCGATACAATTAAAGAATTATATGAAGCAGATAAATTTTACGCGATTAAGCGGCAGCAACTCGTGCAAAATCGGGCGCAGCATATATTATCGCAGGGCAAACTTTCGTCAAGAAAAGGCTAATTTCCGGTGGGTTTAAGTTTTCCTTTCAAGATTCACGTAAAAAAAAAAAAAAAAGGGAAAATTCCTTCCCCCAGAATCAGAAAATAATGGAAATCTTTTTCTCGAGTTTTACAACAGCCCTTAAACAGTCCCCGAGGTCCTTTGAATAATTAGCCCTCATCCGAAAGAAGGAACTTTTTAAACTGTTCGCGGCGATAAATTCCTCGATAGACCAGCATCGAATTCCGGCAGCATTTTGATCTCCCAAAAGTTCCATCCCCGCTCCGTCGGCGTTGTTCACAGCGACCGTTTAAAAAGCTGCGAAACGAAGATAAAGGGCAGAGTTTCGGCGGGGAAAAGATAAAAAGTTTCTTGTCCACGGGTTTTTTATCCGAACGCATCTTAAAACCGCAGGAACGCGAATTATTCACAATTGAACCTGAATAATTTTTATAAGCGGCGAGAGATACGCGGATTTGCTGGTGATCCCGCCTGCGTTTACCCGCGCATCCGAATGCTCCGCAGTTCACGCACATCGAATAATAAAGTTTACGTAATGAACGACCGAGTAGTTTGTCACATACGGTGAAGAGTCGTGCGAATTAGCACGGGAATTCATCCGCCCCGAGAGCGGTGTATTAACTGCCCGTTCCGGTAACCCAGCTTTGCGGTAAGCTTATTAATTAGAGCCAGCGAAAGGTAGGAATTAGCACAAGATTCGCTTAATAAATTAAGAGAAGGAACTTTTAAGCCCTCCCGATGGAGATCTAAATTAACATGCATTGGTCCGTCCCCGCAGCCCTTCCTCCCGAACGCAATAAGCGTTCGGCGTTCGTTACCTCGCAGCGGTGCACGCGAGCGAGGAACCTCACCGCTTTGGTGGCCGAGGACACTTTTGGTACCTGGACGAGGGGACGGTAATCTCTCGGTCCGCGCACGTAATAATTACAGTCGGAAACGGGGAAAAGGTCGTGATTTTCGCTTCCACGCAACATCACGAAAACTCGGTTTTCGCCTGATTGCCGCGGCAGGCGAGATGAACGGGGCGCGGATCAAGCTCCGGTTTCGGGATCGAATTTAGCCTGCTCTCCCGCACGATTTTCGGAAGGCGATTTCTGCCCTTTAACCGATGGAGCTTTCGCTGCTGCCCCGTTTTTGACGGGGTTTTTTTTCTCTCTCTTCGGTCCCGTTCGGAGGACGCCGGGAAATTTTCTCGGGAGGAGGGCTGCGGGGGCGGGTCACCCCCCCCAACCGGAAGGCGCGTGAATCAAGCGTTTAATTGCGTGCATTGTCTGTGACGTCATCGCGGACGAACGGACGGATGATGAATGGCGGCAAAGAGCAAATTATGGCGGTATCACGTCTCGAGACGCTCGTGACTTGTAATAATTTCCTTCTCCAACAGCTTATTCCAGGTTTCGGTATTTTCAACTTCTCACAGCCGCATCAAGGACTCGCAACTCCCATCTCGAGACCGGCGTCGCTCTCTTCTCCGGCGCGGATGATGAACCTCGGCTCCAGGCTCCGGTCCGCATGCCAAGGCCGGTCGTCCCGGCCGAAATGTTAAGTGTCATTTTACGGGATCCTCGTAAATGCACCCGTCACTTAAACCCAACTGACGCGTGTCATTCTCGACTGAACGCTCTTGGAGCGAAAGATCACTCTAATGCAGCTAACGAGGGGTTAAGTTCCGCCCCCGGAGACCTCGTGCGATCTCTCTTAAAGGGAACCGCCCTTGCAGGCTCTCGCAGGAAAAGGGTCGAAGCACTCGAACAACCGCGCGTTCTGCTGCTCCATCCGCGGACTGCGGCTGGTTACCCTGACTGCCGGTGAGTCGGGAGTTCGCGTGGAAGAGCGACGTGAAATAAATCAACCCCCGATGGGTCCGGGCCCCGCGGGCCGCTGACTTCGGGGGACTTCTCCCGAAACCCGAACCGAAAGCGGATTTCATAAGAGGAGAAGTGCTTCGACGCGTCCGTTACGAATAAAGCAATTAGATCGTATTTTATTTCTGTCTCGTGTAATTTAAACTTCATATGATCCAACACATAAACGCTTTATTTGGCTTATTAATGGTTCTTTGATCATTTATAAACTCTTCCCTCTGCGCGGTTTGCAAATTTTACTTTAAAGAAAAGTTTCGACTTTGCCATTTCAAATCCCCGAATTATGTACGTTTTGCGGGATTTTACGTTCCGCGGCTATGCAAGCAAAAAAATAATTTTCGGCATCGGCGGTTGATATTCGGATCGTGGGCGGAACCATCCCGAGACGGTGTTCTTGACGGAACTGCCACTTGGCACCGCGTAAAGGGCTTTTCGCACCGTCCGAAGGCAGTTTGCTCCGGTTCATTTGCGCACCCTCGGGGGTGGCAGGGTGCCCGGCGAGCGCTCGCCCAATTTCGGGTGTCGCAAGCACGGATGAGATTTGCGATCAGATCAAACGATACCGTCACCACCCCGACGCATGCCGTTCGACCACCCTTCATCGGGTGGCGGATGATCCGAGAGGTCCCGGTCGATTGACCCGCGACCCGGTTTATCCCAGTCCGGTCCGTCGCTCTCCCTTCCCTCCCCCCCCCCCCCCTTCCACGTAACGAATTTCCGAAGCTTTTCGTGCGGCGTCGCGGGAGAGCTTACGGAGCTGAACTTCCGTCGAATGTGGAAGAAGATAGATGTGAATGTTGTGGGGTCACGCCATGCACAGAAAATAATGGCGCATAAATTATTTCGCTGCTCCGTAATTGTAATTACGTGTGTGACATGGCCATCCCCCGCCGACCGGGGGCCGAAAAGCTGTCCGGTCGAACGGTGGGGGAGCCTCTCCGGCTGCGGGAAATTCCAGAAAAATTCTTTTTCGTCAACCCCTGGGGCCCTCGTCTTTTCGATTTTCTGCCCCTAAGCCTTTTCCGTTTCGCGCTTCGCGAACCGTACTCCTCGAATCCGCTAAAAAAGAATTTTATGGTTTTTGCTGGCGAACGATAATGAAACCTGAACGGAACTGGAAAAAAAAAAAAAAAAAAAAAAAAAGAATTTTAATATAATAACAAGTTTACCAATCACGCTCCGTCCATTTCGAAAAACAAATCAAATGCGTTTCTATTAGTCTTATGGTGAACAACCGTGATTAATAGGGAAGGAATGTGTTGAGTGCACCTGAAAATGAGATTTTCATTTCGAAGTCCATCTCCTGATGTGTTTCTAACATGAAACCGCGAACCACTACTTACTGGATGTGCTGTAACCAAATTCCGCAGCTTATTTCAGTTTGTCAGTGCCACGTTCCGAAGCGATTATGGAATTCCTGCGACCATACTGAAAGGTTAGGAAATAACACGGATTGCATTATGAAAATATTCGGATGGAATTTGAAATTTTTCCCTGTAAGTGTATGGGAGCAGGTAAACTCCGTGCAAACCGCCTCGGATTTGGGATCTCCCGCCTTGGCGCAGGGCAAGTGCAAATAGATGATTTTTTTTTTTTCCTTTTCCCTACGTTACCCTTCGTTAATTATCCAGGAGGTGGAGGTTACCCAAATGGGTATCTAATAGTCATCGAAAGTTAATATTGGCTTACGACATAAAACATGTGTTACAGCATTTTATGGAGATACGTCTGACGTTTTGTTTTATTACTCTACGTGGAAACGCATTAAAAAAGTTAGTTGTCGGTATCCGCCCACCAGTCTGCAGGTATCATTAAACGAACTACCCAATTTCTTTGGTTTTTTTTTTTCCCCCTTCAAATTTAATTAGCCCGTGAAATAATGGATTTCCAATCGAGAAGCGAAAACCGCGGCTGTTGTGCCGAAGCCCTCGGCTGCTGCGGGAAGTCGTCGCACTTGCCGACTTTTTGGGCAAGGTTTTCCGCCCGTGCAAAGGCGGAAAGATGATTTCCCGGGTTTAAAACAATCAAAATGCACGGGAAACATTTTATTTTTTTTTTTTTTCTTTTTCTCGCGTTAGAAACGCGATGAACCGAAGGAACTCCGCTCCAGACGGACAGGGCACCCGGACAGGCAGCTTGCCCGTGACCGTCGATCTCTGCTGCGCCTCCGCTGTCGCTGGAAATCGTTTCAAGCCGATTTTTTTTTTTTTTTCGATTTGCGTCAGCGAAACCCGAATAATGCACATTTTGTAAGCGTTTTTTTTTTTTTTTTACTAATTACGCCGAATGGGATTAGGAGATTGCGGATTTTTTTTTTTTTTTTTTTGCCGGTGTGCATTCCAAAATTTAGGTATTAATAAAAATTACTGCCGGTAATTAACACATACCCTTTAGCGATATTACACGAAACTGCTGAAAAATGTGCTGAGGAAGGTTAAAAAAAAAAAGAAAAGGGAACGAGTCGTGATTCGTTGCGTCCGGGATTTCGCAGTCGATCTCTCTCCCGTTCGGATCGGCGTTCACCCTGCTGACCTCCGATGGGTTTTCGGAGCCTTCCTTCTGCCGAGCCCGTTGTCGCTGACGCTCGGCACCACGCGCGTCCGGGTGCCGGCAGCATCCGCATTCGCATGCCCTCACGGGCATGCGGCCGGAATCCTCCGCTTCGGGACCGGTTCCAGAATGCGCCGGCTAAATTATTGCCCGGGATGATTTATATAATGCGTGGAGGCTCTATGGGTTTTTTTTTTTTTTCTCTCGTTCCGCCTCATTCTCCTTTGGTTGCCTCTCGCTTTTTTTAAGCTGAGCCATTTGGTTAATCCCCGACTGCTGGAGAATTCCGCGGTCGCCCCTCCGCCTGGGAACCGCGTCCGCCTTTTTCCGCATAATGGCTTCCCTTAATTTTCGTCAAAGTCGCTCCTTTCCGACTGCTCCGAAACTGGGTTTGGGAATTGGGATTTTCGCTCCGCGGATTGTCCGCATTCGTTGGCCGTTCTTCCGTCCGGGGGATATTTCAACGTCGAGGCTGTCACCCCGCTTAATCTCGCCCCGATTGCATCAAAAATCCATTTGAGACTCCACACGAAATCGGTTCATTCGAAATTTACTTATTCTCATTCCGCCTAAGTCAGTAACGCTAATCTTTATGATTCACGATCGTCCATAATTTATAATTAAATCTTTAATATCTGTAGCAATACCCGAAAATATCCGAGTCATTCTTCCTTAATCATCTTTTTAAATTTCTTGTCAGTCCGGGCTGACCGAGTTAAGTCCGCCTCTTTTTTTTTTTTTTTTTTTAATTATTAAAACCGCTTCGCTTTAGGGTTTTTTGTTATCGAACTCGATAAAGTTTACGTCTGCGGGGTTGGTATCTCTTCCGGGGGTTGCGGCGAGAACTGCGCCGCGGCACCGTCACGCATTTCGGTGAAACTCCGCTGTTTGGCTTCGTTCGCGTAGCGATACCGAGTGGCGTTCGTAATATGCGAGTACCTAAACGCCACCTGCCTAAACGAGTATCTCAATCCGGGTACCGCCCTGTTAAAGAGTGGCCTCGGGCACCAGTTTCGAGAACGATCGCTGCTACCACACTTAAAGGTACGGACTATCGCGCAGTGGCCCTCGCTAGGCGCGGCTCCTGACCGAGCTTCCCTGCCGGACGCGCTTCACGTTAACGGTGAACGCTTTGATCGACGATTGGCGAATTCCCGAATTCCGAAGGTTCGGCCTCCCGCTTCGTCCGCCCTGCTCGGGAAGTCGGGAGAAAGGGACCGCGGCAGAGGAGATAACGCGTTCCGACCTGTGCGATGATCAAAAACGGTGCGGAGAGTTAACACATTGCAGACGGAAAACAGGTTCGCTTTATTAGCTTGGGGAAGGTGGAGACAGGGGCGTAAAAGGAACCAATTTGTATTCAGGGGATGAAAAAGACAAAATGATGCGAGTTTAGCGCACTTATCGCCGATCCCATCTACCGGAGGAAAATGATCGTGAGCGTTTTCAGTTCACTTTCCTTCGGAGCCACTCCAGATCTCGGAAATCTACAGTTTAATAAGAGTTAGTGCCCACTTCTGGTTTTTAGTGGCGACGAAACGATTCCTGCTGTCGAGTGGCTGCAATAAAAGCGGAATACACTTGTAATTTCCTTGATGGCTGTCATTACTGTCGGTTCTTTCTTTTCTTTTTGCGTTATCTACGGTATCCCGTGAAAATTTTGGACCGTCTTCTTCGGCAAAATCGGATTTCTCAAATCCGCATTGTTCTTCGGTCAGTTTCGCGTCTTTCAGCGCGGTGCCTTAGATTTTTCCGCTCGTAAAATTATGAAACAAAAGGAAACGCGTTTTGGAAAAAATCCGGAAGTGCCGGCCCGGGAAAACTGCAGTCTCAGAAGCTGAATTTCATCTATTAACTCTTAAGAAATTAATCAAAACTTTAATTATTAACCAGGCCCGGTTCATCGATGGTCGATTAATCATTGGTAATCGCGTTGTCCGAAGGAAAGGTGCCCAGCCTCGTAAGGTTTTTCGGCATTCCGACCTATCATCTCGACCCCTTTTTCCACCATTCTTCATCTTGACGTGAATACAAAATGCAAAACATGCTGACTGCACATTTGTATCGTTTATTACACGGAATACATCTGCCCCGTCTAAAGTTAATGCCCCAATCGATTTAAATGCCATTAACAATGCGGAGGCTATTATTAAGTAGATAAGTACAAAACGGAACCGTTTTTCCACTGGATTCTGCTTTTCGCGTCAGATGTCCGACAATCTATATTTTCGGGGTGAAACAACAATTAGTACGGGAAAATGAATACAAAGGCACAAAGAGAGGACAATATTGTGACAGATCTCTACGGGGTTTGACTGCTTGGAGGAAAGGGAAACAAATAATTGCCGGAGCAGATACGCAGGAGAGGCCGCCGGGACCAGAAACTTGATGCTGTCGGCCTCTGCGGAACTTTTCCGCTTCGATGTTCCATTGCGAGCCGGGGTTTCGCTTTTCCGTCAGGTTCGGACCGTAAAAAAAAAAGGAAAGAGTCATATCTCCGCTGTTACTGGAACAGTTTCGCAAGGATTAATCCGATTTTAATGTGCCTCGGTTTGATTCCGACGTCTCTCCGTTGGACATTCGCGAGACGCGCAGAAATGGATATCTCGCCTGCTCTCGGCCTTGTGGAGGGTCTCCGTCACCCTGAGCTGCGGCTCATGCGATGTCATCGCAGGTATTTTGCCGCAGCGCGGAATGGAAACGCGCGGCCCGAGGGATCGAGGTGCTCTTCGTTCGCTTGCTACGGCACTGCTCTCGGAATATCTCATTTTTCTCTCTTGATTTTCAAACATTAAACCCGGCGACCAATTAAACCCTCCCGAGATCGAATTTAGTGAAAAAAGGTACGGAGGGCAGGCATTAGCTTGGAATTTAAAAAAAAAAAAAAAAAAAAAAAAAGAAATCATTTTCGAAACTCACAATTCAAAGGAAATAATTACAAGATATGAAAGTAGGCGGAAAGAATGGTTAGAAATACATTAACTGAAAACCCAGAAGTTAATAGCCGAGGGTGGCGGCACCGTGGGTAGAAGTATTAACTCAAGTACCATTTCAAGGGGTGTTACAATGGAATATTAGGAAATATGAAAAAAACAATGAATGAATACCATCTGTCGATCATGCTGCGTTCGCCCCGGCACGGAAGACCGCTCCAGAATCCAAACTTTGACCGGGGAGCGGAAAGAATCGGATTCAAGGCGCGGAATGATGTTAATTTTGTTATTCCAGCAGCGAAGAGTGGCACCCGGCAAGGCTGCCGGAACCGCGACCTGCGTCGGGCGACGTAAAATTCGCCTCGGATCTTTTTGTTCCAGAAATTTATTTCCGGTTCCGGGACGGTTTTCCCGTCGCCGTTCCGCATCCAATCGATTGCGTCCTAATTCTCAATTCCGGAATTGTTTTCTTCTTTTCCAGCTGGGGGCCGCTCCGTTCCTCTGCCCGGGTCGACCATCGACGCGTGCAGGTATTTGACACTTGAGCACGTCTCCGGCGTCGGATTCGGGGACGATCCGCCGACCAAAGGGGTATCGGGAACGCGAAGCGGACGGGGATCGGCGGAGAGTTCGGCCTCCCGCTGTTGCGGGGCATCATTCATCAGAAGTTTTTTTTTTTTTTTTTCGCTGAAGCCAATTTTTTTTTTTTATTTTTCAGCAAAGTCCAAAAGAAAATGAAAAATTCCTAAAATTCATTTCCCGGGAATTCCTCTTCCTTTTCCTCGGCTTAATCTAAGGAATTTATCGGAGCTGCAGAGGCAGCAGCGGCTTCAATAAACCCGTGTTATTGGCTGATTTTTATTTAAATTTTAAATGGAAGATTCTTCTTTTGAATTCCCGGGGGGGAATCCGCCCCGGGAGCCCTCGGCGGCGGGACGGTGCTCAATCGCCGGCACCCGGAGCAAACCGCCCTCGCGGTCCTCAAAGCGAAGACCATTCATTAGCTGTTCGGGAAAGGTTTGATGTTGAAATATTTTCTTCCCGGGAAGTTAACAGCATTCAATAACGACAGATTAATAATCCGCAGGAAATCAATTTCTCATATAATTTGATGCTATATCAACGGAATTAGTTTTGCTAAATTTCTCGATCGCTCCCAAAAGGAGAGCTTGCTGCCGGGTATTCCGCAGAAGCAAAACCGGAAGGCATTAATCTCGGAATTTCGCGGGGAAAGAACCGAAATCCCTTTTGGCAGAAAATGATATGAGCCTTCGGAGGAGATCCTCCTCGCTCGCTAAATCTGACCTTATTGGCGTAGATTTTAAATTGCAGCCGGGACGGGAAATTAATCTCGTAAAATTAGCTACTGGCTACGTTCTAACTTACATCCACGGTCTAAAATATCGCCCTTAGCTCGGGAAGGAATTACGATGGACGCGTTCGTTTTGAGATCGCGAAAAAGAAAAAGGGGAAAAACCAAAAAACTTTTCCGAAGTATTTGGGGGGGGGATATCCTCGATTCGAAATCGGAAATGAGAGAACGTTTTGTGTGGCGCTTGCGGTTAAGAGAGCTTTTTCCGCGTTGCAAACCGAGGAAACGGTCGGCGAGTTCCGGATTTAATCTTTTTCCCTTTTTCGACAAAAAAAAAAAAAGACTATTTCCACGATACCTCGGAGCAAACGCCGACAGCGCAAGACGACATTCAATTATGATAAGCGCATCGCGTATACGTGGAGTTTTTATGCTTCGGGACAAGTTTTTTTTTTTTTTTTTTTTTTTAAAAGGAAACGTTTTCTTAAAGGATTTTTCCCAAATTGCACATGAATGAATTCCGATACATGGAATCCATCTGCGATAAATAAGAGCCGAGGGAGCGGATAAAAATTACTTTCAGATGGACGACCAACTTGTAGGCGGATGAGATTATGCCCCGCACCGGAGGAAACCGATTTAGATTAAATTTCGATCGAGGGGCGGCAAAAGGCTCCGCGTCGGAATTTAAAATTTCATCCCTGGGAGCCAGGGATGGAAAAGTTTCCCGAGAGGTCGAGTCCGGGAACCTTATCGCAAATCCTGAAAATTAATATTCCGCTCCGCACCTCGTGGCATAAGCCCTTCTCGGATCTTTTAAACCGGTGACCTCTCCCAGATCGATCTTAATTTCAACCCGAGTCATAATCGAAAGTAAATTGTCTTTTTTATCCGTTCCTCGCATCAGGAACCTGGAACTTTTCACCTCCGGGGCGGGAGAAGGGAAAACCCGCGAAGAATTTTCCCGTCCGGCAAAGGAGGCGATTCGAGGGGAGGGACGGGCGTGGAGGGGAAAAAGAAAAAAAAAGTCTAATGACACGTTCCTCCATCAAGTATTTACCTTTTTTTAAGTCAGCGTTTCAATTGATTCCTCATTAAGAAATTTCCCCGCACAAAGGCTGCCTTTGACGAGCGAAGTCGTTAAGGTTTTCAAGATCGTTAAGCTCGGAAAAAGGGCTTTAATAAAAATGGGTGCCCGAAAATTTCTCAACGTGTTGCGGCTCCATTCTGGAAATCGCCTTTCTCCTCCCGCCGCCCGAAATTAAGATTCATCCTTCCGCCCCCGTGCCCGGGCTTTTGCTCCCCGAAATCTGGACGTTGCCAGCGTTTCCACTTCCGCCGAAACTCACCGCAGGAACGTAAAAAAAAAAATAAAGGGGGGCGGTGAAAAAAAAAAAAAAATCTTGTTCTCGAAAACCGAGTTCACCGGAGCAAAACATTTTGAGAATCCCCGTGGTTCATAAACAAGACGAAGCTTTTGATTTGGATTTTCGGATTCGCTTTCCCCGGCAGCCCGACAGCACCGGATTTTCACGGCTGACCATCTCCTCCATAATAATTCACCCTTGGATTTTCATGCTTTTTTGCCTTTTTACTTCGATCCCTTCGAGTCCTTCCGTAATAAGGAGATTTTTTTTTTTTTTTTTTTTTTTAAAAAAGAAAACGCGGAGAGCCTCGCGAGATCTTTTCCTTTCGGCAAACAATAAAAAGCGAAGTTTTATGCCGATGATTCGCCCGTCGACTCGAGCTCGGCGTTCGCGGGATGCGGCACGCCGCGGTCTCGGGCTGAACGGAAAATCTGCCGCTGACGGAGGCTTTTCAATTTCGCATCACAGAGATTTAATAATTTCACTCGAGCGCGACGGTCATTCTCCATCGGAACCCGAAACGTGGGAACGAATTAATTTCTCATTTCGGCCAAAACTGGATTTGAAAATCCAAAGAAATTTGTGCGCGGATAGACAGTTCCACGGCGGAAGGGCTCTCTGACGTTTCAGAAGGGCAGCGCGCGAGAGCGGAAATCGTCCCTTCGCGTTTCCTGCGGCAGGTTCGGTGGACCGACCCCCCCCCCCCCACATCGAACGCCTCGGAAGGGGAAAAAGCTAAAATTTCTTTTATCGATCATCAAACGGATCGAACGGCCGTAACCGAGGTTTTTCACGAATCAACCTGATGTGTGCCCCTTTAAGCGGACAGGATCATCCCCCATCGTCTTCGGATTTTGGGGCGTGGCAGTAAGCGCGAGCAAGGGGTCGGCTTTGAATTTAGCTGACGGGAAAAATTCGATCATCTCGCTCTTCGCTTTTCCGGGTTCCGCGAGTACCTCTGAGGGCGGGAGCATTCCGTCGAACCCTGCGAATAAGGGAGTTCACGTCTGCCAGCGACCTGGGGTTTTATTAATTTCCCTCCCCCCGCGAGGAAATAAGTGTCTGGCAGCCAAGGAAAACTATTATTCGACATAATTGAGTATTAAAAGGTTGCGATGTGAAGCTTTAAAGCTTTTCAGAAATCTTGCGATGGAGCTTTTATCTCGTATAACACTTACCCCCTCCCACCCCCTTCCCTTTCTTTTCCTCCATTTCTGCCCATTTTAAACGATGGGCCTCGCTTTCATTTCCTCTTCCGGAAATTTCACCTTTTTTTTCGTGCCGTGATTTATAAATCAAGATTTCACGAATAAGCCGTGATGGAGCAAATTTTTTTTTTTGCTGGAGAATAATTTCCCCAAACGAAAACTTTATCTTAAATTTCGATGGGTCTCGAAAATGGAGCCCTGCCGCGCTTCTCCTTCCGCCGTGGGCCCCTTCGAAGGGCTCGGACTGGTCGCCGCTGCGGATCCCTTTCCTTCGGCGAAATCGGAAGCGGAAAGCGTCAAAATTCGGCGGAAGACAAGACGGAAAAAGCGTTTGGCGATCCGCGGATTCTCGCACCCCGGGACGCAAAGTGAAAATGCTGCGACGGAGTCCCGGTCCACCTCCGTATCCCGGCGGTGGAGCCCAGCGCCAAGGCGTCGGTGTCAAAAGCTGACGGTGCGCCGCGGACCGAACTGCCAGATTACCATCTCCGATCGCTGAAACAAAAAGAAAAATATTTTACATTCGGACCGGGCCCCGAAACCTGAAAGTTTTATGAATCGATTCGACTGATTGATATTTGAATAATAATAAAAAAAAAAAAAAAAATGGGGGAAAATGAGATTTTAGGAGCTGCATCCCATCTGCAATTGAAATGCCGGTGAATTGTCCGCGGGATAATAACCCGTCTCGTGGATGGTACCCGGTCGTCTGCGGGCGATACCATCGGCCGGAATGAATAACGAATGCGTGGTCGGGCACCGGCGTTTTATCTGATCCGGGCATGGCCATTGTCTGTTGTCGACGTTCGCCTTCGAATCGCCTTCTCGCCACCCAGAGAGTCCTGCCCTTTTCGCTCCGGCTTGCCGGGGATGCCTCGGATGGAAATCTAAATCTGAATCAACGTAAAGCGGGCGACGAATTCAGTTTCTTGCACCTCCTTCGCTGACGACGTTTCCGTCGCGTCTGAAAACCTGCCCGACTTCGCTCACTTTTTCGGACTCGATGCGAACTCCGGCGTCCGAACGAGCTTTCCGCCCTCGGTGGGAAGGCTCTCGCAAGCAAACGGTGTTCTCGACCGGGAGAATCGGACGGCTCTCTGCGGGCGGCCGAAGGCATCTCCGATCAAATTTACGTGGATCAACCGCAGCATAAAACCGGCGGCGACAGGGAATCCGAATGAGATACACGTAAACAAAGCTATGCGAGGCGTCGGAGAAAAAACTTCACACGATTTCGAATCCGCCCCCCACCCCCACCCCTCCCCTCCCCCCCAAAAAAAATGTCTACAATCTACCTCACGTTAATTTAATCTAAATATCTACATGACCGCCCCGAACGGCAAAATATCCATAAAGAGCTTCGTTTATAATGGATGCAACTGATTTTCCCGAACAATCATCCAGCACAAGATGAAGTCACATTATCGATATAAAGCATTTTCGACTTAAGTCAGGTATTTGACTAGTCTTTCTCGAATAAATATTTAATAAGAGAAAGGGAAGAAAGTGGCAACAGAAAATCGAGGTGAAAGCGATTCCCCCTTATCCCCAGCCCCTGGCATTGTTTCCATTTCTCGAGGAGAAACGTCTGGAGCTGATGGTGATACGGAATATTTTAAATGACATTGTATTAAATTCGGAATTTGAAAAATGAAATGTTTTTACTTAATATTATTGCCGACGTCATTTTTCCAGCTGGAGAATCTGATATCGCCGAAGAAAAAAAAAAAAAGAACTTTCACCACTTTCCTCGGAGTCTTTTTCACCCTTGACGGAGACGGGGTGAAAATTGATGTTCTCATTGCTTACTTTCACTCATTCCTACCATTTTTCTTCAATTTACCTTCCACATCATTTCCAAAAAAACTTTCCCGGGGGTGGGGGGGGGGGGAGGGCGAAGCTGAGTGAGGTTGACGTTTTTATGCGGAAAGCAAAAGACGTGGAATTTGAAAGAAATTAGAGAGGCGGGATTTTTCTGCCTCGTAATTTTTTTCCCCGTCGCGGGATTTGAAATTCAAATTCGGCGGCCAGCGTCGCGATGCCGGCAAGAGAGGGAAAAAGGATTCGATTCCGCGGTCTCGCGTTCTCTGGATGGGCGCGGCGGTAAATGAAGACGCGAAGCGTGGAAATCGGCTTTGTAAGCCGGGAGACCTGGGACCGCGTTCACCGCGCGTGTGCCATGAGAAACAAAAGGAAAAAAGGCAGAAATATCGCTGGAACTCGGCGAAAGAAACCCGGATTTGAGGGCAGTTTAACACCGTCAGCAGCAGAGACTAAGAACGGGATGTTCCGCCCCTTGGGAAACTCACGTGAAATTTATTTAAGAACGTAACAGAGGACGCGGAGGTATAAGAGAGTCGTGCACATGTATTTTTTGAATTTTCTTCAGCAGCGACCTTACAATCGTGATCGCTTTCCTCGGGAAACATCGGTGGGGGCAAGAAAGATCACATTCGGGATGCATTCGAAGGCTGCTTTTTATACCTATTTTCAGCTCCGCGCCCAAAAAAAAAAAAAAAATTGGTATCACTGCCTACGGGTTAGAAATGGTGCCCGCATAGAGCCACCTTTGAATTTGTCTGGGGAAATAAAAAAAAAAAAAAAATGTCATCAGTGTCTTGTAGGAAAAAAAATAATAGCAGTGATCTGCGTTTCTGCGTCGATAGATAACTATTTCACGCTGCGGCCCTATTCGTTTTTCGTTGGGGCATCAAAGGACGTCAACAACGTGCGCAGCAAGACCAGAAAGAGGGCGACTCGTCGCATCACTTGAATTTTGACTCTCAAAAGTCCAGAGAACCGAGGAATCGTCTGCTTGATCGAAGGTATCCCGTGGACTCACCGGAAACCGCATTTTGATTAGATCCGGGAAAATGGTCTCGCAGCAGAAATTTCTGCGACTCTCCGAGCCGAGGTGGACACAAAGCCTCGCGCTTGATTGAAATCGATCCCACTCATCGGCCTTAATTCTGTAGTTTGAAAGAAAAAAGGCGAGCTCCTTAATTTCCGCCGCGGTTTGACTCACTTGCGCAGAAAACTTATTCCGGAGACCTGCATCGGACGAAATGAAGCTCCGAATTTCGCTGTCGTCCGAACAGACCGCAGAATTCGTGGCGGCATCCACGAATTTTATTGTCGGTCAGGTTTTCGCAAGAAATGTGTCGGCGGAGCAGGCATCATCAGGCATGCAAAGAGCGAAAGGAGTGCGAAATCGGGGCCTGCGCTTCGCAATTAAGACTTGCTGAATTTTTACAACAAAATCCGAGATGCGACCGGATCCGATCACAGTCATTATTTTTGCGAAGATTCCTTGTTGTCGCCGCAAGAAACCGGAATTGCTTCAGCATTGCAAGGGTCCCGAACGGGGAAGGAGGGGGAAACGAACGCCCGTTTCGACCACAATAACGTGGCTGCTTCTCCATTGCGTTTGTGAGGGCGATGAATGGGATGATCGCGTGGGATCAGATCGCGTTCCAAAGTCGTTTGCGGGAGAAGCGCCCTCTGCTCCCACTTCACGCAGGAATAGACTCACAAGACAAACGCACCGGTTCAAGAGTGCTTGCGAAGCAAGAAGAAAAAAGGTGAACAGCAGAGAAGCTGAACATCAAGAAGGGTGGAATCTTTATCTACTTCAACAGATTCTTAATTACCCCCGGAGACCTCGAGCCCTTCCTCCCCTTGTGGTGAAATCGTCCGACACAGCGATGGCGATATAGGGGTGGAATTCCGTTTGACTTTGGAACGGTTTCCGTTTGTTTGATAACGCAGGTCGCCACATTTTTCGTGTTGTCTGCTGCGGGGGTGCACGAACTTTATTACGTCGCCCGCTGCGGTGTCGCGCGGCGTCTCGCGCTGAACTTCGAACGCCTCGTACATGCGATTTTTTTCGAGTGTACTGCAGGAGAAAATAAACTCGCCACAGCTTGGGCGATTCGTTGCATCGACCGTGGCAGCAACTTTTGGGCATCGTAAAGAGCCCAGAAGAAGCTTTTCTTTGCTCAGAGGACGCGGACGTCGATTCGAATCGTTCACAGCAACTTATACCACCATAAACGTCAACTGCGTCAGATTTATGGCAGATAAAGAGTAGGAGGCGAGTTCGTGGGAGCCCGCAGACTAATAACGACAAAAGTCTAAACCTGAACCTTTTGAACCTCTTTTTATTATTATTATTATTTTTTTTTGTCAGCACACAACAGTCATAAAATAATTCTATTTTATTTTATTCAATTATAAAATTTTGCTTTGACGGCATGGTAAGTACTTCCTCTAGATGATGCTTCACTGCGGGCTTGCCTTCGGTCGACGACGGGTAGCAGTCTATGGTGGATGTTACCGATCGGAGAAATGTCTTTCTCTGGAGATCCTTCCTCATCACCGGCTCCTCGCTCGAAAGTTTCTGATCTGAAATTTCTGTCAATAAGAGAGACCTCGGTCAGTGAAGAGAACGCGGAAAACGTTCAAGCGGTGCAATCTCCATAACCGCCGGCGCAACTGAAGAAAGCTAAAGTGGCAGGAAGTTAAAACCTTAAGCAATCCGTTCGCTGAAAATTAATTCACCCGTCGCCGGAGAAATGCAACGCAATCAAACGGATCCGCGAGTTGAGAGCCTCGTTTCGCGTCTCTCGGAGCACGTTCGCTTAAATTCGCGTCTGTTGCGACAGTGGAGAGGGCCGTTCCGCCGAACGGAGAATATCTATCGGCAACGGCAGAAAAAACGGAAGCACGCCGCACAGCGATCTCACCCCGTGAAAAAGCTCGGCTTCATTCCGGATTTTGAGCCGCGCCCAGGAGTCGCCGATTCGCACTTCGTTCCAGGCGGCAGAGGAAACGGCGTCGCCGTCCTCTCGAACCGGCGACCGGCAATTATATTATTTTTCCAAATGCCATGTGCAAATCCCCTGGAAAGGGTTTTCACAGCGACAAAAATGTAATGTTGTAAAACACACACACACACACACGCCGTACGCCCAGCAAGCAATTCCGATATCGTGTAACAATCCTTTTTTTGCAGATACGTAAAAAGTTTCAAATATTTTCGACAATCACAAAAGATTGCTCGAATTTGGAGGGATCGCTGCACAAATGTTCACCATTCCCGGACTGTATAACATGAAGAGCAACAAAAATCGTGCTAAAAAAGAAAATTATCTAATAATTTAGTTTAATAGTTTGAACAAATCTTCGGCACGAAGAAAATAAATATTTTTTTAATTACATTATAAGTCTTCTCATTTTCTCCCGCTTCTTCCCTCCTGAACGGTATCACGGGTGTAGGGTATTTAATTTATATGATATTTTTATTAAAATTAAACCTAGAGCGATTCATTAAGAGAAGGCTTTGCAGGATGGTAGAGAAAAAGAGAAAAAAAAGGAAAGAAGTGTAAAATCTGAGGGCAGCTTCCGGAGTCTTTTCGATCTTCAATCAAGAAGAATTTAGAACGAAATTAGAGGGATGAAATAATTCACACCCCCCTTTTTTTCTACCCTTATTTCACAATTCCGCACTGTTTGAATTTCTTTAGCGATGATCGCTCATCCGTGCTCCATCTTCCGTCCCGATTGAGCTCTTCCAAAATTAACGACTTGTTCCCGGGGAGGGCTCTTCCTCCCTTGCCGAGGAGGAATTTCTCCCGGACCGGCAGGGCTCGAAAACGCGGAGGAGCGGCAACCTGGAACTGGATTCGTCGCCAAATGCGGTGCCTGGCCGGAGGAAAATTGACCGAACGTTCCTCTCAGATCGCTGGACGAGGCAAGCGGCAAATCTGCCGGGCAACGGCAGGGAGCTTAATTTAAAAGCTTTTTAACGGTTCAATTATGATGATGGGACGGTGGAGAATCTTCGACGCGGAATCCGAAAAGGAAAATGATCGAACCTGCCGCGACGCGCCAGTTCCGAAAAGCTGTTTCGCAGCTTCTGCTGCGGGAGAATCTGTCGGGTCCACCGTCTCCGCTCCGGAGATCTGAGGTGACGGGGGGGGGCTTCGGTCGCTTCTCCAGTGGGAGCATCGGAAAATCGTGAGGTCCGGCACCGGTGCCGGCGATCGGTCAGTGGAACAAGAGATTGTCGGATAGTTAAGGGAAAGCACGCTCCAGCCTCTTCCAGGCTTCGACTTCCAGTGACTATGACGGGGCCACTTGCTCTTTTGCAGGGCGCAAAATATTTCGGATGAAGTGGAAAAGCGCTTCGTGTAAATTTTCCTCTTCTTGAGTGCCTTTGATCAAGGCGTTCGGGAAAGGATCTCTTTTTTTTCTTTTTCCTCCCGAAATTTGAATTCCACAAAAATGTCTGAAGTGAAAATTCTTTCCTTTTTTTTTTTTCCGAAATTTTTCCCCGGCGGTTTTTTTTTTTTTTTATTTCCCCCCCTCCGGTTGATTCCCGTTTAAAAGTTGTCTGCAAGGAAATTGATCACATCACTTTTCGCTCTCCCGCAGCGCCAGAAAAGATTCGTCTTTGCGATACCCCACGGCTTTCCAATTTCCCGGACATCCGCGATCGAAGCACGGGAACGTCAGTTAACCGCGCGGAAAAGAGCGGCCTAGGTTTTTCCGGGCGTACCGGTTGCTTTGAAAAATCACCCCCAAATGGATTAACGCACTCCCGCCGACCAACCCGCTGCTTCCCCGACGGAACCCGGTCCCGGGGGAGGAGAAATTCTCCGCGGAAATGAAAATTAACCATTATGTTGATCAAAAAATTAAAACGAAAATTTTGTCGGGCGACGTGGAAAACGAATTCCAGCTTGAGAACCGGTCGACGAAAAATATTTGCTGCTGTCGGAATCGTAAATCAAAATCTGTTACGTTAAAATTTCGCCAGATAACGAGATGGATCCGTCCGGAAAGCTGCAGTCCGTTACTGACCATGCATTGCGTTGAATTTGAATTTAGATTTGACCGACTAATGAGGAGTTCTTTTCAACTGTCTGAACTATTTCGAAAACCGTGCGGTAAACGACAATGGATGCATCAACTCTGCGCCCAACCTCTCCCCTGGATGATGAGACAATCGCTGCCTTCTGCACCGCGGATGCCATTTGTACTTCCCGTTTTAAAAAAAAAATGAGCAATATTTTGTAAGAAGGAAAAGGAAAAAATTTAAAAAATAAAATCCCGAGGGAACTGACCGAGGAATAAAGAACTGGATGAACAGTGGTTTGGAAGGCTTTGACAGTTATCAAAATCCTCGCTGTGGCTTGTTAATAACGCCGAAAAACTCGATTTCAATTTGGACCTGCTTCGCAGATGTGGTTCCTTCTTCTTATCCATTATTATTCCCGCTGCTGAATTTGCCTGAATGAAATCCCTGGAAAGACGCAACGATGAAAAATGATTTTTTGTAATTGCCCAAAGTCAGAAAACGCTTTTGCGGGAGAGAGGCAAAAAGGAAAAGTTCCGAAGCTGCGATTCATTTCACTTCTGTTTATTCCGAAAATTCTCCATTTTTCGCGCTGTTGTTACGCCTTATATATATATATATATATATGTTGCTTACTTTGCCATCCGAAAAACGTTTTCGACAAATTCAACCGAAGCTTTTAAGCATGGTATATGGTAATTTAAAGAGCGGTTCAAATTCAAAAGTTTCGCGTCGGTTCGTGGGAAAGATTTCGGGTGATTGATTTCAAAAAGAGAGAAAGAAAAAAAAAAAAAAAAAAAAAAAAGCTCAAAAGCACTTCATTCCTGTGTCATACACCAACGTTTACCGCCATTTTGGCAATTTCGCTCGTTTGTTTCCAATTATTTTTGTTTTCGGGGCCCTCTTCGGCCCGTGAAAGCCCCTGGAGTGCGAAGGCGGTGGGGGTCGAACGCTGGAAAACGCAATCGACAAAGTGGTGCTCGAACCCGGAGCAAGTTCGCGGTTTCGTCTCGATTCCCCGACGCCGTTCGCCGTTTCGCTGACGCGTGCGGAGATCGCGGAACCGGAATCCGTTCGCAAACCCTTGTTCCTCCGCCGTCAGGGACCGGAGCCGTCGGTGAGAAATAAAAAATTTCACCAAAGCTAAATAAACGGGAATTTTTTTTTTTTTTTTTCGCTCGGATCCGTTCCGAGTCTTGCCTTCTTTCTCCTCTCCTGCGGGGTGCGGATTATCTTCGAGCTGCAGATCTGCAGCAAGAGGAAGGGCAGCTCCGCCGAAATGACGACGTTGTTCCTTCGGCCCCACTGTTACGAACTGCATGTGTGGAACGGAGCGAAATTTGATTAAAAACCTTTCGTTTATAGGAAAAAAAAAAAAAACGGTTGAATCATTTTTATTTAAAAAAAGAAGGAATTCTCCCGGGCTTTGATTCCTTTGGGATGCTGAATCCAGAAAAAAAAAAAGAAATAATAAAAGTCTGATTTTATGAAAAAAAAAAAAAAAGATGGCGACATGGGGAAAAGCAAATATTTGAAAATGATAATTTAAGTGAAATGTCTTTTGTTAAAGTTGATTTAGAGGTTGATATTTGACAACCGCCCCTCGAGTGCTTCCAAGGGATGGAAAACAATAAATAAATATTTCATTATTTTGCCCCTTATAAAACTATTCCTAATCCTGATCCGCCATTGTAACCGCGGCGTATTTCAAAGGATTAAAATTTTCATAAATGTCATTTAAATTCAAATTTAGATCGTTTCGTTCCCGATGTTCTTCACCCAATTACGTTCTCCTCCCGGACAATCCCGACGTTCCGGGATAAGGAAGACATTTTCCAAAGTTTCGCAGCCTCAAAATTCGCGTCGGCGGATTCCCGAACGTGCGAAAGGCGAAAGTCGCTCGCCCCAGCCTCCGAGATGTCCATTCGGAATCGGAAAAAAAGGAAACGTCCGCGCTCCGAGCATCAAAAGAGTCCGGCTTGAATAAGAGAGTGAGGAGGCAGTGAGCCGTGAAATTAATACATTGCATCCGTGAATGAGAGCGCCTTTTTGCACGGTCGCTTCTTCACGGCTTACTTTGTAAGCAACGCGGAGCTCTGCCAACCATGAATGGGAGCTTTTTAATTGTCAGAAACGGGAAAGAAGAGACCTCCGATGGAGTTAAATCCGTAAAATTTACCAATTACAATTGGGTTGCCGGTTAAGGAAGTTAATTGCAAGGAGGAGATGGCCCGAGACCCGGGCGATCGCGCTGACACGAGCCGGGTGACCGTCGGAACGGGGTGCGAACGCGAAAGCGCGAACGTGAAAAAAAAAAAAAAAAAAAACAAAAGGAGAAACATTGCCGGGATCGCATAAACTGAAAAATCTTTGGTGATCCCAGCATCCCAGCATGATGAGATCTTCATGCCGTTTCTTATGTAACCGGCACTCGAAATTTGATAGCACTACTTTTGATCTTCGCACGTACAACGGCAAGAAATTAACACCCGAAATCAGGAATGTGTCGAGCGCTCGGATTATCTGATCCCCGCAGTCGGGAAAATTACCGGGGCGGCAAATGTCTGCGGAAAATCTTACGTGGAAAAAGCGCCTGGGTTCAAGTCGGTGCTTGGATCCCGTCAGCGAGGCAGGGAATCACGTTCCTCAGTGAATAGCGTAAAATTTGGCATCCCGCCGTCGCGTCTTCCTCTCTCTAATTTGCTGCAGTCAAGGGATGCAAAACAGCACCCGATGAATAGCCTCGGTAACCGCGGTCGAATTAACAAGAGAAAAAGGAAGAAAAAAAAAACGGAAAAGGCTTCATTTACGCGATTTTTCCTCCGGGCGAGAAAAGCGTTTATTAATGCGGAATTCGGCGTCGGAGCCAACTGCAGCGAGATTTCTTCGGCTCCTGGAGCAATTCACACGGGGTTTGCACGTGTCGCGCTGTTGAGGGATGTTCAAATCAGGTTTTCGTTAATGAACACGTGTCCCTTTATTGCCAACACGCGAATTTTATTTAATGAAAAAAGTCCAGAGGGAGGGGGGGGGGGATCGGGTGTCTTTCCTCATCCGCAGCACCCCGTCAGCACAAGCTCGGGGTTTATTATGAAAATCTCAAAAATTAATAATAGTCGGAACGAGGTTGGAGCAGCCGTGAGCAACCACCGGTGGAGGGTGGAAAAATTTCCCTTTCTCGTGCATTTTCGCAGTTTGTGGGACGGAAGCAGAAGACAAGAAGGCTCCCGGATGGTAAAAGTTTCGTCGCAGAATAAGAACGTTCCTAATCGGCAAATATGAAACCGAACTCCTTAAGAGGCTATTATTCTGTCGATTCCACAACAGCACCGTTTCGTTGTTTGTATCAGCGATCGCTCTCTTGGGTCAAAAATGTTTTCAAGATTTTCCTTGTTCTTAAGGCGAATAAAGCGCGGTACCAAAGGTTCTGGAATTAAAGTGGCGTCTCCTCTCCGTTACGATTAAATTTAAATATTATAATTTGTTCATTTATTTAAATATGTTCAGCAATTATGGTAATGCGGGCCGGTCATATTTTTATACACAATCCGGATAATTACTATATTAATTGCTCCACATACACGTTTTGGGCGGTTCATTGTTGTGCATTTCCCTTTTCACAATATTCCTGATGGGCGGTGCCAGGTTTTTTTCGATTTAGGATCCTGTACCAAGTCACTATTTTATTTCCTTCATGACACTTTACACGACAGATAATATCATTCAAATATTTTCTTTTGTTGTTGTTGTTTTTTTTTTTTTTTTTCGCCGGACCGGAAGATTGTTCGTCCTTAGACCTTCCGCGGCAAAAGCGAGGATCGGAAACTGGCGCGGAGAGTTTTGACAGACCCGCTCGTCAACCTTTTCCTTTCGAGACGCATGTGAAGGCTCGATTACGATCGAAAACACTGGGAGGTGCCCCCCACGATCATTCCTCTAAATCATTCCCCCGGTCCCTCGGGGTGGGCCCGTATCTCGTTTCATGTCGCGAAATCGGCCAATAATAAAAAAAAAAAAAAAATCCTTGGAGTGACATGACTCCGCGCAATATTTCACGTCCGCACCGTTTCTGGAGCGTCGGAGAGCCGCACACCCGCGATCGGGCAGGGTAAATAAGAAGCGTCGCCGTGAAACGCGGACGACACGAACCAACCCCTGACGATAAGGGTCGAGGCATTCTCAAAAACCATCGGCAGACGAAAGTGTCCCTCCCCCGGGGCGTTCGACGGCCGAACACCGAGGAGGAATAAATCAGCCCCGGATCCACGGCACTTCTTGGGGCATTTTTCAACGACTCGGGCGCTTGGGTTAAAACTTCGCCGGTATCCACAACCTTTCCTAATTTATGGCACAATTCCGGAGACGAGGGTAATGAATTCATTTGCAGGGACCGTAAACGTCGAGATGAGACTCGGGCTCCGGGGAGCATCTTGCAGCAGCGGCGCTGCCAAGGGGTTTTCCTTTAATCGGCTGCATATCGGGAGCCGCGGGAGGAAGCGGGGAATTATCTTTTAATTCGGCTTTCGCGAAAAGTCTGTCCGAACGGGGGAAAGCGGGGAAATAATGCAAAGTTTCCACATTTTTATTGTTCCCTCAGCAAGCGTGTCTGCACGTGGAATCTTTTCCGCGGATTAACCGAATCGAAAGGATTCCCGTTAAAATACGCGGGGGGGGGGGGGGTTTTCCGGGATTTTTGCGACTTTTCCGGTGCGGGAGAAATAAATTTTTCACCCACCGGTTAACGGCCCGCAAGAAAATTCAGAATGCAAATTGTTTCGTCAATTCGATTTCAGAAGATTCTTCATCCTCTCAACCTCTCCGAGCACGCTTCCGGACCGAAGAGATCGATCCGAACGCCTGAAACCACGTCGCTCTCCCCTGCGGGAACATCCCGGAGTTTTCCGGGACGAAGGCCCGCGCATCTTCGGCAGTTTCGGAGCAGGGCTCCTTACCGATAGTCGAGGTCGTTATTAAATTTAAATTAAAATAATGCCTCCTACGGAGGGAAGAGCATTGTTGATGAACCGAAAGCCTCCCGCTGCTAATAAAAATGGTTTTGGGACCGCTGCTACACTTAGGTACCTCCTAATGAACTATCAATGAATATTAAATTTTTTTTTTTTTTTTTTTTCCTTGATTTATAGGGAAAATATTTCCTCATTAATGGCCGGTTTTATTCTTTTTATCCCTTCGAACGAGGTGAACGTTTCGAATCGGGAGTCGGCCGCGAACGTTGCTTTTTCCCCGGTCCGCGCTCGTCCTCGTGCCGCGGCTTTATTTGAATCGATCCGGATTTTTCGGGATCTTCCGACGATCAATCTGTTGAATCAGCAAAGGATTCGGAATCCTTTAGGGCTCGAATAAAAAAAGAAATATCACTGGTTAAAGGAATCCGCTTGGTTATTTAAAAGGGAAAAAAAAAAGCTTCTCTTTCTGATCATGCGATAAATTTTTCCTGCGTACGTAGCCACTTTTAAAAATCCCCGGGAATTTGCGAACGAAAAGGTAAGGCAAAAGAAATATTGTGAATCATATCTAATACACATGCACTGCCTATTTCTCCGGTCATGAAAAGGCAATCCGGATGCATTAAATATAACTAGTCATTGGAGATTTTAAGTTATATTAATGGCTAATTTACGCCTCGCTAAAAATGACTTCATTCTCGTTTATATTTATGTCTCGTTCAAGGACCGGGCATTACTCATATCGCGTTATAAATTGATAAAAATATAAACTTTTTTTAAGTTATTGTAATTTTAAACGTTTAAATAACCCGGGACTGTAATTTAAACGTGAAATACACAAATATATTAAGATAACCTGCTGTGTTACTGATACATATTATAATTGCGAGGGCGCTTTCAAAAACCAACTGCGAAAGTTTCACGGTTTCGCCCCGGCTGGAAGTCGGTTTGTGATTTTGGAGCGAAACGCAAATTTTGTTTGAAAGTCCGGGATCGAAGTCGGTTGAAGCGTTCGGTTTTTTTTTTTTTTTAATTGTCAGGCACCGACAGGAATTCGGACGAAAAATGCATTTTCCTGCCGCGCACCTAATGTCCCGGGCGGAGCGCCGAACTTTTTTACCGTCCCTCGGAGTTATGGAACATTCCAGTTTTGCGTTTTTCTCCTTTGCAGAATCGGCCATCAAATTGTGTTTTATTGCGGTATCCGCCGTTTATTTTTCCTTTCCGGCAGTTGCCGCATGCCAGGGAGCGAGGTTAAGGAAATCTCGAGGCGGGGACAAAGCGGCGGAGGAGCACCGAACGCCCCGGCGCGGGCGGGCGGCGACGATCCCAGCGGGACGCTCTCGGTCCGCCGCGATTCTGGAACGACGCGACGCGTCCCTTTTTGGATCGCTTCAGCGGAAGGTGAAATCGAAAGATCGGGCACCTCGGGTGAAGGCTCCAGTGACGGAGGCCCTTAAATAAATTCGCATCGGAAAAAAATGAGCACAGTTATTTAGGGAGTCAATTTTAAAATCCATTTCTGGAGAACATTCTCGAACGCTCGGAATTTTTTCAATTAATGCCGAGGACCTGGAAATCCGAATTCAAGAGCTGCAGATTAATGAGACCGTTCGCGGCTAAGCCGGAAACCGGGACGACAGCCGACTTTTTCCTTTAAATGACGCATCGGATTGCATCCGCGCAACCTGACCGACACGAAAAGCATTTTCTCCTTTGCCCCATCCACGTTTATATTGCATAAATATTAACGATAAAAAGCAAGAGTTTATTCGCTCATCCACGTCTTCCCATGCTGCTTGCCACCGGTGCGGCTGGAATTTATGGCGGCATTAATTGTTTCATAAAAGTGAAAAGACTAAATGGAAACTTCTTAAGAATGAAATTTATCTGTATTCAGGCGCTTTCGGGCGAACGCTGACAAACCGGGGGAAAAAAAAAAAAAATCCCGAAAAATTTTAAAACTTCAAATTTATCCGCGATTGTTTTTAACCCCCCGCAGGAATTCGAGGAAAGTTTTTATAAGTTTGGAAAATGATAAAAACCTGTTG
>JAOWBB010003185.1:0-37663 GCA_028565995.1 Ricinus marginatus | reverse complement strand
AATACCGTTTTTTTTTTTTTTTTTTTTTTTTTTTTTTTTTACGTGTGCCATATTATTAACTAGTTATTCTTGTTGTTTTTAGCCGTTTTTATTTTTAACCGCCTATTCTAAATTTGTCACAATTATTTTAAATTTTTTTCATCGCTTAAAAGCGATCCATGGAGTTAAGTTAGGTTGTTAGTCATGAGAAAAGCTTTTTCAAGCAGATGAAAAGAGAAGACAACAGTAACCATCAGCACCACGGTTGATGTACATATCTGTTCCGATCTGAGACTCTGTACATAGCTGCTTGGAGAGCGCAATAAATTTCCCCTTTTACCTTATTTTCACATTTTCATTTCTTAAAAATTTGCTTCCTCTCCGAAATTTTCCTCCCGCGTTCTGCCCCCAAGCTTTCTGCGCTCCGTAATCTTAATCTTATTCCTTCGCCACGCCAGTCATTTTAAATAATTCACCGCTTTTCCGTTGCAGGTCGGCGCTGCAATCGACCACATCGAACGATACGGGCTTGCGCATTGGGGACGGAAAGACGCCAGTAATTTTGTCAACTTCATTAGATCCGTGCATCGCAGGGTAATCGCAATAAGGGAATTTCGCGTTTGACGCCGGCGAGGGCATAAGATGATGAACAGGTTTTGTGTGTGTGGAAAATATTTGGAAAACTGTGAAAGCGAGCGTTTTCCATGCGGAAATTGGGACAGTCCCGCGTCTCCTCCAACTCATTCTCCGGGTTTCCTGTTGTAAGACCGGGCAAAATTTTTCCACGGATAATTTAATAGCGGGATTCTTTGCTGGTGTTGCTGCGCTAATTATTCGCGTGTTTTACGCGTCCCGGTTACGAATCCCTTGGAAAATAATGGTGCCATTTAAAATCGCTTTTTCTTCGTACGTGAAGTGAGGGCAGAAAAATTCCCTCTTCCGTTTCCCCTTTTATTTTAAACCCATCAGGTCTGACAAAGATGACTTTACTTTCCTTTCGTCGTTACTCATGTATATCTATATATTTTAATGGTTTATAGCAGTTTTCGGTGATTTTTGCCTGATGTAAATATCCGCGAAAATTCATTTTCTTAAGGCCCTTTTTCTTTCCCTTATTTTTTTCATTTATTTTTTGAAGTTTTTGGATAAGCTCGTTTTTATGCAGCTTGTGCATGAGTGATTAGTTTTTGGGGGGGAAAAGAAGAAAAATGTTTTTCATTTTATGCGAGACATTTGGTTTCTAAGTAATTATCATACAAAGAGAAATATATTTTTGTGCGGGATGTTTTTCTTGATCCGAAGCAGTGTTTCTCTACCTTAGTAATAATTATTAAATATTTGCGAATTATGATGGTTGCTTTTAAATAAATTGGAAATGGTCAGGGGCTGTCTAGGTCTTCTATGGGCTTCGAGCCTCTGGATCTTCATTATGGGCGTTTCGGCAATAACTTGGCAGGAGAACGTTCGACCGAAGATGCATGTTCAATTAGGTAAGGATATTGTCATGTAGCTTTATTCAACTAAGATGATATATAAATTCTTTTTAAAATTCTCAGCTTCGTTCGTAAAGGAACAACTCTTAATGCCAGTAAAATGTTTGGAAGCAGCGTTTTAAACCATGAGTCATACATATGATAATAATTGACTCTTGCTTCTTATGATCAGGATACATTTATTTTTTGTCTTTACCTCCGCTTGAATATTTTATCATTTAATTTTCCAAAGGTTTGAAAATTATTTTTTATTAATTTGATGAAAAAAACGAAAAATTGATGTCAACGATGACTACTTTTTTTAGTAGTTATCAACCAGCTTCCTTAACTATTATTTCAACTGTTTTTGTATTTCCACTTAAGCTTCCGATGTGAGTTTGCTCTCGGTAAAATTCACCATTTGGAAGCGGGTAAGAAATATATCCCTTGGAATTATCAGCTAATAATGCTTTTATCTTCATTTTATAAAATAAAATAATGAAAATTTAGTATGTTTTCCAAGATCTTGCATATTCTTTATAATAGCGCGGTTCCGGAGTTTTCAACTTTAATCATAATGTAAAAAGAATTCCTTTTTAACTTAATTATGCCTTTGACGTAGATGTCAAAAGTAAAAATTGAAGATTACACAATTCACAAATAAAACTTATTTTGTAAAAAGCAGAACTTTAATTTTTCTTATTTTTTGAAAAAGAACTTCTTCACATTATTTGATAAGTGATATATTTACTTCAAAAAATAAATCAGTTTTCGATTCTGACGCAAAGATACTGTTTTAGTATATATTATAATTTTTAATACCTAAATTACTTTATTACTCTATTTAATTCTCTAAAACATTTAATATTGATGAAATTTATAGTTTTCTTTGCAATTTTAAATCATATTACATTTGCTCAGTTTTAGGTATTCAATAAATAAAAGGCTAATTAAGGGAAAAAAAATTAGCAAAAAATCATAAGTTTATTCTTTAATTTGAAGTGATTGAAAGTAAATTTTTTTTCGTTAAAATGACCATTAATACAAGCTCATGCGTCTAGCCTTTTACGAATGTAAAAGTAATTTCAGTAATTTCAGTAAGTAAATTCAGTAATTTCATATTGAATTTATTTTATTCTGAAGGTATTTCGATTGATTGTTTAATATTTACATATATTTTTTTTATATTATAGTTTAATTTTTCACTTAAGATCTGTGAAGATTTTTTTTTTAAAATTTACCGTAAATTATATCGTATTCTTTTGAAATATATTATTTTAAGTTTTTATTGTCAAAGATGTTATAATAGTTTTAAAATAAACTTTAATTGTTACCATTTATTTAGGTTGAGAACAGAACGATATTTATAGTAGAAATCGATGTTGATTTTTATATTTCGTTGAATAAGTATATTTTAGTCCTAATTGCTGCATTATTCTATTAAAATATATATACATATTATGGTTGGCATTTATATCTTCAATTATTAAAATTTTTGTGGTGTGATGTATGGCAATTTATGAATATAATATATATATATAAATTCGTCACAAAATTACAATCAGATATTTACTGATAAACAAATTTTTTTTAAATATAGATAATTGATAATTTTTAATATAATTTTTACTGATGTCCGAAAGGAAAAACATTGAGAAGTATCTTTATTCAACTGGAAATATTTCTTTTCTTATTATTTTTAAAAAAAGTGCAATGAGTTTATATTTCCAAGTCTGATGCATGTTAAATTGACGTATTTAGTTTATTTTTACTGAAATAATATATATATTCACAATCTTTAGGAATTCAATGAAGCAAGCAAGCGCTTAGAGTTTAGGTCTCGTCAAGCCCAATTAAAGCCGTCATTAGTTGAGGAAAGCCGTTCCCTTGTTTTGACCTGTGAGTCATTCTGGTTTGAACTTTCACGATGTAAAATCGGTGGTGGCTATAAGTGGGAAGCAAGTTGAAATATATAAGAAGTTTCATTTTTTTTAAACACAACATAAATTCATTTGTATTAATGATTTTTTTTGAATTTTATGTTCTAAAATCTAATCATCCCATAGTAATTCTTCGGTGCAATCTTTTTGCGTCACCAACGTTAATTTTAGCGTTAACAGGAATCTTCGGCCTATTATCTTTAGTTATACCATATACCAAATATTAAAATTAATTTTATTAAAGTCGGATTCATGTTACGGTAAAAGTTGATCTATCATGACGTCTATCTTTATTAAATGAACTTAAATAGTCATTTAATTTTGGGTAACATGACAAATCCTGCCTATTATTTTTACTGCTTTTAATCAAATTTTTTGATAGTCACTTTTCGGATTCATATTGAATTATTTCATTTCAACTGATTTAACAAATAAACGAATTTTTTTTGATACAATCAACCCAAATTTCTTATTAAATCAAAATTTTTAAAATGCTCTAATTTCTCATTTTAAAATTAGTAATAACTTTATGAAAAAGTGAATTATGATGCTTTTTCTTCCTTATAAAAGTTTACAAATAAATTATGCAAAATTATAAAGATAAAATTATTTAAATGTATCTACTATTTCATTAAAATACCTGTATAACTGAAAGCATTTGAAAAATAATTTATTACTTTTATTTAAGGCTTAATAATAGTCATAAGTAGAGTGAAATTTCGGGCCTCTAGTCTAAAACATGCTTTGTAAATTATATTTTGCTTTATGTTTTTCTGTCTCGTCTGGACAGAAGATTCGGAAAGGATGCTCCTTAGTGGAATACATTTTATTTATTCAAAAGCTAGTTTGAACTATACCCAATTATTAACATTATGATGGAGATCAATTTCTTTGAAATATCGGAACAATAAAAATATTCTCCTTTTTTTTCCCCGATATGTATATATATTTGGTGTCAGTAAATTTAGTGAATTTAGAAATTTTCATAATATTGCTTAGATAAAATTTTAAATGTCTTTTAGACTTCATAAAAAAATAAAATTGTATCTAATTAGATGAATCATATATTAAGGACATCCTCTGACTCTAATAATAATCGTCAGTGCTGCATTCTGAATTTCTAATTATTAAATCTTACCATCTTCTGCTGTTTGGGATTGTTTACATATGCATTTCATATGTTTAGAATGAAAAGGTCTATTAAAAGTTTTTTGATTTGTTAATTTTATATAAGGAAAAATTGTTCCTATTCATAACAATAATTCAATTTTTTCATTTTAATGCACGAATTTTTTTGAACAATTTTGCTTCAATTTTACTCTTCGTTTTTCTAAAAGTAATGTTGTAATGCATGTAACACCATGTTTGCTATTTCCCTTCATGATATTTTTATACCATTTTGAGCTCGACCCTCTTCTATTTAAGTTTTTTTACATGTACATTTTCATATATTTTATTAAATTCTTTAAAAAAATCTTCAGAAAATTGAATTAGATTTTCAATTTCATTTTTACTGCACGAATGTTATTGCTGTGCTGTTTTATTTTTTCGTAGAATGATTGCATAATTCTAATTTTCTAATAATTAATGCATTGATTATAAAATACAGAATAAAAAATTTTTCAGCTGTTTATTGCTTTTTTTACTTTAATATAGAAGAAATGGTTCAAACCAAAATAAAAAATTTTATTTTAAAGTTTTTTTACTTTAATGTCTTTTTCTATTTCAGTTTCTTTTTATTTTAATGTTTTTTGCAAAATGTTTAAAAATTCTTACTTTTTATAAACTTTAAATTCATTATGGCTTGAAAATTGCGTTGTACAACATTTTCATGGTAAAATCTTTTACGGTCCTTATTATTGATCGAAGTGCCAGTGGTCATTTTTATTATGCGGTTTTATGTATTTATCTCGCTGTGAAAGAGAAAAAAAACATTTGATTTAAAAAAATGTTTTTCATTAGGCTTCTTTTTACCATATGATGTTCATTAATCCAGATTTTAAAGGAAGTATTTTTAATTTAAGCATTTTGTATCGTTGGAAGAACCAGGTCATTGGTAATGTGTATGAAATTTAAGTTTTAGGCCACTTTATTACATTTATTAAATCTTTTTTTATCCAAGTTCAAACAATGCGAATATTAACCTCTTAAGAGATGTAATGTGCAATATTTTAAGACAATATGAATGAAACAATTATGAATGTTTAATATCATGAAATTCATTTACCACTTTAGACTTTTGAAATTTCCACCTGAATTTCATTTATTTTTATCAAAAATTTTGATTTCGAGCCTGGGTGTAAATGAAAATCGATTATGTTTGTAATGCAGAATTTTTGGTATATAAATGGAATTTTTTTTGAAATTATGTATAATCCAAATTTAAATGCCCTCACTTCCTGAAAATTTTGTAAGTGCCCTTAGTATTAAGTTATTATAATTCTCCCTCTGGAATATTATAAAAAGAAAGGTAAAATTAATGATGAAGGAGAAAGAATAAGAATTCTTTGTTCTAAATTAGAAGTAATATATTAATTTATTCCGGGCTTTGTTCGTCTTATGTTGCAAAAATTTCATTAACGAACGACAAAGAAAGTTTTTCTAAGTCATATTAAAATAGGAAATGCTATGAAAATAAGTTTTTCATGTATGAATGTTTAATTTTCATATTTCATATTAATTTTAATTAGTTAAATGAGAGGCACAATGTCAATGAATAGTCTGTCTAATATATTCTCCATTATTTTATTATTTATCACAATTACTAATGCATTCTGTCTCATTAATAATATTTTTTAATACTATATCATATGGTTCATACTAGATATAACTAGCAGATCACAGTTTCAGAATAGCTTATTTTTATGAACTATATTTTATCAGAATAAAGGTATAAGTATTTTGTTATCTATAAATGTCTCTATAAAATTCATTTTCATTCATTTTCCTTTTTTTCACTTTTTCAAGGCCTATTCTGAATCTATTTATAATAAAATTGAGTTGTCATGACATTTTTTTAATTTTAAGGCATTGCTTTGATTGAAAAAGTCAAGAAATTTTTGAACGTATTGGTTTTTGATGTAGTGCCATTCATTTATTCCTCCTCTCCACTATAAAAAGCTGATGATTTTGCTCATGCAGCATTTATCATTTTTCCCACTTTCTTTCTTTCAATAGGAGTGACAATCTGAGATTAGACTTTAAATATAAAGGTTGTGTATGTTCACAGTATCTCGCTTTTCTTAGTTCTTAAAGACTGTTCCGTGCATTATACATTTATTACAGAATGAAATTGTTTGATATTGTAATGTTAGCATCATGAATTTTATTACTTTTTTTCACGGCTTTGCTTTGAGATGAAATTTAGGGCTGCAGGAAAATTTATCTTTCCAGATATTGTCCGACTATTTCACACATGCAACTTGTGCATTTCATGACATAAATCGTTTCCCTCTAAGATTTTTTCCCTTTAAAGGCATGTGAGTCATCTAATTGCCTACACATTAGGAAATTATTAGGAATATTAAAGCAGTGGTATGGATTCACTGGCTTTATTCAATTTAACATTGCACCAATGTATTTGTTTTCATACGTGTTGAAGAAAGTCATTTTTTTTTTATCGTACTTTTGAATCATCTATATGCACGAGACAACATCCGTAATTGATGGACATCCTTTTCCTTTTCTGAAAAACTTTTATCTTTGTTAGTTTCTTTTGTTTCCTGTCTTGTTTAAAGTTCTGATTAACTTATGTTCTCCAGGATGGTTCGATATTTTTAGTTACTACTCTAGGTGAAATAAAAAAAATTGGAAAAAACATTTAATTGTTAGCTAAAAAAATATATGTTACACTTTCAGATAAATTCATAATTCTAGTTGTAGTAAAAATTTTTATATTTGTTTTTAGCATAAATTCTCAATTCAGAAGTGTATTTTAAATTTAAAGTAAAATAAAGGTACGCAAATCATTAATAATTTTTTAATATTTTTTTGATAACCGATATCATTAGAATTTTTCGAATACATAAAATATGTTGTATTAATAGGATTTTTTACCAGTAAGTTTTTATGAAGAGTGATTCATGTAATTTTATCTCTGACGAAATATTTCCCTGTAGAATTTCATTGCGCAGTACTTTTTATTGTTTCTCTTATATTTCGACCGCACTCTAATTGTTCCCTTAAATGTTGCAATTCCTTGTCATAATCATTTTTAGTGGTTTTCTGCTTCAAAGATGTATTTAACCTAAAAAAAAATTTTTTTTCGCTCAAAATTTCTCTTTTGTTAGGTTCATTCCTTTGAGAAATTAATCATTATTTTTTTAGTTTTTTAAACGAGGTACTAATTTAATTTTAAAAAAATTTTGTTTCGATACATATATATATATATTGTGAGTCTTGCTAAATGTTTAATGTTTTTAAATTTAATAAAATATTCTACATTTTACTAGCTTTCAAAAAAAGACACTATATAATTTGCTATTATCAAATAATACTTTTATATAGGCCTAAACTATAAAAAAATATCAAAGCATTATTTTAAAGGTTAACGAGCACGAATTGTCTCTATCAGCCAAAATATTTTAAAGTTCATATAAGTAAAATCTACATATTTCAATTCTAATCCTTCATATTAGAATATCCTATTCTAAACCTACATATTTCATATAGATCTTAAATATGAATTTGGGATCAGGAAATGTCTATAGGCCTTAAAATGATATCAATTATCTTACGATAGAATTTTTATTATTTTAAATAAGTTATAAGATTTGTTTGGAAATAAATTTTTTTATGGATTCCTAGATATTAATAATTTTAAATTTGTTTATTTATTCTGATGAATTCATTATCATCATCGAAACGGAACACATGTAATTATCTCATCTGCTTGAACGAATCCCATCAGAACTTTTAATTACGGAGGTTTAGTTGTATCTTTTGTGATAAAGTCATTCATTTCGTTTTATCCTTAAAGCATCTGTGCTGTTAATTAGATCATATGATTCTATTGGATTTAAGCCTTCAAGAATTACTTGATCTTCTGAATCCTTCGCTAGATAGAGTGGTTTTGCTGGAAGATTAAACATTGGTTTTGTGCCGCGAAAAAAGGCATTGTCATCTGGACTGTCTTTTTTATTGTTGAATGAAATTTCATGTACATAAGCTTACAACGAAATTATTCTTTTAGTCGCATCAAAACTTCAGTAAATTCGCTTTGCCCACATTTCATTAACGTAGTATCCTCATTTTAAAATAAAAAAATTCTTTTTTTTAATCAGCTTATCTTGTACAAAATTGGTTATTCATTACGATATAAGTCAGCATTCACGTAGTCAGTTACGCTCTTTAGAATTGCGTACTACGTGTTTTGGTAGTTTTTTAATTTTAATAAGATTTAATCAATGAAATTTTCCTCCTTTTCTAATTGGGCGCTGCATTTATTTCATTTTACTATATTTGGCGACATAATCTACATCATTTTGAGGTGAAAAGCGATAATGAAATTAAAATTCAAAAAATTATAATTTTTACAAATTGCATTTCACATGAAATTTTTCTAAGACCATTTTCAATCGGCGGAAGGCGCGGGAATTCGCCGCTCTGCGCTTACAAGAAATGCTTATGAAGCGATTGTTAAGGAAGGGGCCCACCATCGTGTTTGCTTCCGAGGCAAATTTCTGAAAATCCCTATCTGCCTCTTACTAATATATTTTAACTTGGTATTGATCCTTCCCTTTCCGTGTCCCATTGCGCCTGCCACGTCTACACAGCCGATTTTCGCTCGGTTATTTTCGTTTTCGGCCCTACGTCATTCCTCGTTTTCACGTGTATTGTCTGAAGAGTGATAAATTATGCAATTATGTGCACCATCATAGAATTTACCCGTTCTATCTTATTTTTTATTTTCAGTGCATAAATCTGCTGCAAGTGAACTTTTAAGCGCTGCTTTGTATGCATATATGTATAAAAAGTTTCTTCAGTTCCGAATCTAGGTTTTTTTTTTTTTTAACTTAATTGGATCGAATTATGATTGTGAAAGCATGAGCTGCATACATTTTATATAATAAATTTATTATTTAGTATACTTTTATCGCTACCTTCTTATATTAACAGCAATCTCACAGTGCCTTATAATTCATAATCATTATTTTTTTCATTTGTAACCTTACTGAAATTATTCCTTAATAAACCCCGTTAAATAATGTGACGTGAAAATTAGATTTATGCACTGATTCTGTGACTTTAAAAAGATATTGTTAAAATGATACTTCATCAATCCTTTTTATAAATCTAGGAATAGATATGCAGTTATTTGATTTCTTTTTATGATTTTCTGATTTATCGATATTGTTATTAGAACAGATAATATAATTTTTTGTTTTACAGTTTAAAATCATTAAATGCAATAAATTATAAAGTTGGGAAACAAATTTACCAAATAGATGATACGGTTAAATATTTCAAGTTAGCTCAAGTTTCTTGTCGATTGAATTCATCCAACATGATATAAAATTCTTAACCGTATATAATTTTTAATGATGAATAAATAAAATTGAAAACACAAATATGACCAATTGACATATAGATTATGATATAGATAATATATATCTATTATATAAATTTAATAATAGATAGGATTACATAATATTATGATAATAGAGGCCAAAGCCACGCTAATTTTTATATCAGTGAAAAATTTGTTTCAAACAGACCAACATTACATTATGTAGCAATCCATTTTTACCGGTTCTTCACCAGAGAAATAAAATATTTGTATTTTTCTCATTTTCATGTTAAAAAAAAAAAAAAACTTTTCTGGATCTGAATCTTTGATGAAATTCAAAGAAACGAACATTATGTTGCAACAATTTTTAAGGGGTGTTATTCAGCGAAATACAGCTATGAGAATATTAATTATAAAGAAGGTTAGAAACTCAGTTAAAATTCTTTTAGAATCCATTTTTTTTCACAGGGTGTGTGAAAAAAACATATTTAAGTTATTGTTCATTTTAATATTTATAAAATTTTAGGTTTCAGCAGGAGCATGCTCGTAGATCCTTGATAAAGGAAAGGCTGTTGATGAAACATTACGATGTTTGCAGTTTCTTTTTTGTAGGAAATGAAAAATTCTTTTTATTATTATGGGAGATCATAAAGCCTGATCCAAGCTTGTTAAGAAAGTCATTGAACTCGTAAAAAACAGGATTGAAGGAGTAAAACTGAATCTGTGTTGGGAAAATTGTAAAGCAGCTTTTGCCTGAGGAAGGTTGGCAAAATTCAAAGTACACTTCAAATAAATGAATAGCTGAGCATTCTTCGTTTCTCATTTTAGTTGTGGAACAATAGAAGAGGATAGGCATTATTTACTAGCATTATTTGCTGCGCAGTTGGGACGCATGCTCCCGAACCTCGTGAGTTTCACCGCAATCAATTTTGTCTTTTCTTAATACCATTACCCTTTTAATTGGTTTATAGGTATATTCTTTTTACACCATTAACCTTCTGCAGCATGTTTGCGATTATTTTTTGGATGCGAAACCAATTCAATGTTTTATCGAACTTAAGATATATGCAAATTCATCTTTTGCCTTTTTTCTTTATTGACATTCGGTTTACCCAAATATTTGTCCCAAATTTCATTCCGATACATATTAATAACTTTGAATTGGTCATTATTAACGACGCTATCGTTAACAACTCGTTCTTCTACATACATATTTATATTGATGAAACATATGTACATCGAATAAAATTTTATGTCGCGATGTGAATGTTTATATAATGTCTTATTAAGAAGAATATCATTTTGGAAATCCTTATAAGTAATTTCATGACTATATCAAGATAAATCACGTGATAGAATCGAAAAATTGAATAAGTCTTGCATTATCTAAGCCCTTTATTTAATAAGATTTTAAAATATTAAATTAGAAACTATGATTTATTTATTCTGCTTATTTTTTTAAATATAAATATTTATATTTATAAATATAAATATTTTATAATTTTGCATTTTTACAGAGAATTTAATGAATTTTTCGGATTAAACATAAATGTTTTTGAATCTGACAGAAAAAAATAAAAAAGGCAAATTATATTTATATTGCAATTATGGGCATAATTGTACATTAACATTGGTCTAATTAATTTTTGGAAGGTATATTACGGATATTGTACATCAGAGTATTTGCTTTGTCCTTATTTAATGAAAATTTTTAGTATATGTAATTTTTAATCAGGTTTTCGTTGCATTTTATAATAAAATCAGCATAGACTTTTTTAGCGCAGACTGTCTGTTACATATAAATAGAGTTTTGTTGCTTTTTCCTTTAAGTTACGAAACCGATTTAATTTTAACATATTTTAATAACTTTCTTAGTTATTTACAATAAATAACACAATATAACAGCTAAAAATAAATCACTCAAGAGCTTGCACGGAAGCTCATTTTCACCACCCGACGACATACCTATTTGTGATTATCACCCCTAATCAATCATGGAAAGTAACAGTAAACTATAATCGGCTATAATGCTGCGCCCGGACAAGGAGCAGCTTATAAGAGGCATAATACATAACTCTGAAAGACAAGAAAAATGAATTCACGTGGGTGCTGCTGAATATCGAAATTCTTAATGGCAAAAACAATCTGGAGCAAGGAAATGCAAAGAGAGGGCAAACTCATCTCATTGGCAACAGAAGTTAAACAAATGAGAAGGACATAGCCATGCCGAAATCGCGTCCCACTCATTGATATCACATAACCATCCTAACACCATACACAAGCGGTAATTATAAAACGCTTGTCGCGTCTCAGAAAATTCCTAAATCAGCAACACTAGAAGAGGACAATCCTATTCAAGCAGCTCGCATTTAGCAACCCATCTTTAGAAGTGTAAAAGTCCCATGCGAACTTGAGATAATAACAATAATAATGAAGAAAACAATAAAGAAAAACAAAATTTTTATCAGGCTGAAATTAATTGATATGCACAATATTTTTTGGCCCATAATATAAGTTTCTTGGAAAATTGTACAAATTTATTTCGTAATTTAAAACTTATTTTTAATTTATCAAGGGGATGCATATGATTAAAGTGAAAATTTTCAACCTTCTCTTTCCGAGTTTTAAAGCTCATAAGCTTATTTTATCTATTTTAATATGTAGTTTAATTTTCTTAATTTAATTTGAAAAGGGCAAAAGCAACCTAATTGAAATTTTTACGATATTTCTCATACCTCCTCTGTCTTTTTTTCTTTTCTCAGTTTCAGTTTTATTTTATTATTTATTTGGTTTATTCTTTTTTTCTGTTCTTTTTGGGGAAATTTTTAAAAATATTTACATATATTAATATTATTATTATTTTTATTAATACAGTTGAACTATATTGCAGTAGGATAATAAAAAATTGTAATAAATATTTAAATTCTAGTTCTGATATCACATTATGAAGAGCTGAAGATGCATATGACTAAATAATACGAATTTCAAGTAAACTAAGTAACTGTTGCTAACTGCTTTACTTTCTATTAAAAAAGAAAAGAAAAATATTATCTTAAAATATGAAAAACTTTATGCAAAGGAATACATAATTTATAATTCTTTGTTTTTGAGCATAACTCCCAGAATAAATTAACTGCATGCTGTCATGTTTTAAATAATTAAAAAACTAGAACGTAAAACGATAAGGTATTATTTGACTAGGACAAAAACTCCAAACATGATCTTAATAAAACTTAACTGCAAACATTGGAGTTAAAGTTAGATTTTCAATTAATGTATTCAAGACCACGACTGTTACTATATGCCATTAACGTAATTGGAATTATCTTCGTAATTAGAGTGCCCATTAATAACATGAGTAAATGAGAAAGAATAACCATTACCTTGCTGTATTAAATATTAAATAGAATAAATTTTTAACGTGGCAACATTTTTTTCCGGTAAAGAAAGATAATACCTTTTTCAATTTGGTTAGCGTTTATAACTGCAGAATTCTTTAATTTCCATTTTTTTTCAACATTTAGGCTCGATCAAAAAGAAAGTATATTTTTTCTTTACCAGAGGATAAAATAAAAATTGTCTTTTTTGTTATATATAAGAATATAAAAGTTTAAAAAAATTTTTGGGATTTTAATTCATTGTAAAAATTATGTGTGAAAAAAAATTATTTCCCTAGCATTATTTTTTTTTAATTCTAATAACTGTCGCTTAAATTTAGATATTCTATTGATTGTTTAAATCTATGGGAAATTGAAACCTGCTTGTGACATCGAACATAATTTTTCATTTAGTTTTTAATAAACGAATTCCTTTCGAAATGTCTTTATTTTTTTTGGCAAAATTTTCTTGGTGTTTTTTTATTGTTGCTTGAAATATTTTCTTTGAATTTCTTATTAAACTATGCATTTTGTTGCGTTTCTTGACTTCAGTGCAATGTTTGGAAAGAAATTTTGCAAACTGAAATCCTAATCTTGTGATTGCAAGAAAGGGATAGGAAATAAAAAGAGATGGAGTTATTGTGGTAAATTATAATAAAAAAATTCATAATTATTCGATATCATATATGTTAATAGATTTTTTGTTAAAATACTCGCTATATAACATCGATTGTCATGATTAAAAAGCTTTTGCTAATCATTTATATGACATATATATATGTATATTAAAATTCTGAGTCCGTACGAGGCAGAAAAAAAAGAAAATAAATAAAAATATTACTACCTTCCGGTTGGATGTTAATAAGAAAGACGAAGTTTCATGTCGTAGAATGAAAACAAATATTAGTTCAGAAGGAAACGCCTTCTGTAATGCCTTCTGTTTCATATATATGACATAAGGTAAATCAACCCCCTGCCGATGCAGTAGGCTGCCCGCTAAATTTAACCACATTATTGTTCCACCCTTTCTATTTGCCAAAGATATGGCACATAATTTTTTCCCTTGTCATATAAGCTGCAATAACATTGGTAATAATGGTAACAATATCGAATTTTGATGTATCTCGCATCTTATTTTTTTTATCCATTTTTTGATACAATTTTTTAAAGGAAGTAGTGAATGAAAATTTAGTTCTACCTTTTGTCTGTAAATAATGAATTACGAAAAATGACAAATTTTTTTTTTCTTAAAAAATTAAACGTCTTGATTTAAAGTGATTATTCAAAAGTTTTTTTGTCGTCTATTTCAATATATTTTAAAGATATATTTCATTATGAGACAAGCTAATAATTTATTTTGGGGTTATAAGGTTCACATTTCACGTAAATTCTAATGAGCAATTTTTATCTGATTGCGAATTTGAATTTAGAATGCAGAATAAATATTTAAGCATATGTTTGCCTCCGTGAGATAAATAAATTCGAAAATTGATTTGGTCACTTGCTTTTGTTTTTATGTTAATATCTTCATATTTACAAAGCGTACGTTAATCGTGTAAATGCAGCTTTTAATTTGAAATTTCTGATTGTAATTTTAAGCACCCGGTTTTGCATCGGAGTGGAAATTAGGGGTAGGTAACGGTTAAGCATTATACAGACATCCGTTTTATCTTTGGTTTAGTAATTAGGAAAAATCTTATTTAGAAAGGATATCTTCACAAATTCACACCTTGTTTTTTGTTTGATGCTTTTAGCCGTTAATTTGAGAAACTATTGGTTTACAATTGCTATGTGTATATTAACAAATTACGATTTAAAAACAAAATGAAATGAAAGATTTTGCTATTCAAGATTCTTTTCTTTGTATTAGTATATTTATTTTGACTGTATTTTTAAATTATTTTCGACAAAAGATCGCCTAGATATTTAGGTTTAAAAACTGGAGATTTGGAACTGGTTTTTAAGCTAATAATTCTCTTTCGAAAAGAAAATATCCAACGGGAACTCTTTTTAACTTAAAAATTTATTATGTACTTCATTTAGCAAAAGTTTAAACATTATAAGTTTTTCAATGAATAATGCTTTCCCCATTATTTTTATTGTTTTCGGAAGTTAAATGAAGAAAATGAGAGGAAGATATATTTCAATTTCATTCGGAGTTTTGAAATAAGTTTTCATATTTACTTTGAACGTTTGAATTAAAATACAAGTTAGTTAATTTGAAATTTACTTCAATTTGTACAGGTATCTTATATTTCAGTTTGTAACGCCTCATTGCGAAGCTGCAATGGAATCCAAAGTAATATTAAAGAAATTTACCGTCGCTACTCGCCACTATTTCATGTAATGGAGGGTTTTCTTTAATGTTAAAAAATTTCATTCGTTATCCCATAAAAACAGAGATTCGAATCTCTGTTTTTGTAAAATCGGTTTTGCGTATTGAATTTTAACATTAGCTACACTTATTCATTGCTATATCAATACATTAAACATCGTGAAAGAAAAATTTGACTCTATGTTGTTTGCAATGATAAATTTTTGATTTAGAAAGAAAAATCAAGAAAACCCTTTTTTCTCCTAAAATTTATGCCAAACTCAAAAGGCCTTTTTATTTCCATCAGTTGTATTACGAAATTTATTATTCTCATTTCTCTCAGAAATTATTTTCTTTTTCTTTTCTTATTCCAAATAAAAGTATTTATATTTATGTTTGAAATAAATCAATTTTAGGTGAATTCTAAGGAATTCATCTTGATCTACAACTGGTTTATTTTTTATTAATCAGAATGTGAATTGTTTTTTACTAAATGATTTTTCAATATAGTATTTCAATGCCAAGAAATTAAAAAAATTAATTACATCTGAAGAAAATTATTTTACATCATGTTTTATAAGTAAAAATTTTTAATTGTAAAGTTTTATTCGAATTTCTAGTTAAGAATATAATAAAATAATTATTATAATTATTATTTTTATAATCAACTTTGATAAACATGAATTAATTCTATTATAAACTGTGATTTAAAATAAAAAGCTATCAGACATGCATACATTTTTTCCTGATTTTGTTATTGTCGTGTTTTATTATTAACTGTAACATTGCAAATTTTTAAATGTCTGTCCAATCAATTGGCTTTAAGTTGTATATGCTTCACGATTACAAATTTGGATTTATAAGATCATTATTAATGTCAGAAATGAAATAAATCAATAGAACTATAAATATTAAAATAATCTTGATCTTATCCGTATTATCTAATCTTTATTCTTTGGGAATGTGCAATAAATTTTGGACTTTGCTCTTTCTAAGGCAAAAGTTTTAAAATATATACCATCAGTATCAGTTTTAAGTTTTAGGATAAAGGTTCTAATATTTGATATTCATTTTGCAATTTCTTTTGGTATATAAGTTTAATTTATATTTCCTAATCATTATTTTTTGTCAGGTTTAAGTTTTTCCGTTAATCTTCTTTATTATTATTTGCTAGCCCTAAGCTTTTATTAAACACATACATAAAATATTTATTTAGTTACTCTTACTTTATTGTGATTATATTACATCGATCGAAATCAAATTTTACTTCTTTATTTACATTTTAAGGAATCCTTTAATTTTTAGTCCAATTTCGTCCTACGAATAACAACTGTTAGTAAAAGAACAATGGGATTTTAGTCCACGATTCGTTTCTGGCAGCAAATCGGAATGTAGCAAAAGAAAGAGAATGTATGGAAATAGTCACTATTGTTTTGCTTTTCAATTCGTTCGACTTATTCATTTTCAGCAATTATAAGTAGAACTATATGAGAATCAAAATCTTATGTATAATAATAATAATAATAATAATAATAACAATAATAATAAAACAACAAAAATAATAATTCTCTTAGTGTACTCATAATCCAAATTTTTATATTAATTTCTTTCTTGAAATTCAAAATGTTTAATAAAGTATGTCCAGTTTTTTTTTACATTTTATCATCTAAAATACTCATATTTGCTGAGGAGGTAGGCAATAATATTGAAATCTTAAAATCTATATATAATATCCATATATTCATAAAATAAGTTGAAAAATTATAACTTTTGTTTGGCAGAAATCGAGAAATGTCTAAACTTAAGAAAGAAAAATCATATGTGATTGTTTTAATTAGTGTCATAAGTTGAGTACGAGAATTATCAGTGGTATTTTTTTATGAAAGTTATTTTCAAAGAATTTAAATTTAATGTTAAGCTTTTGTTCCGCCAGAAGTGTATTTTTTTTTAAATATGTAAAATTACACGGTATTAAAAGATTCTTACGTTTTGTCGGTTTGTATGTGGAAAATTCTGTTCGAAAAAGAAAAAAATGGTTCACCGCAGTATTTTGCAGAACGGATTATAATGCTTACAGCATAAAAAAATTTATTGATAAAATTTCATTTTTATCTAGGGTCAAAATATAAGACGGTGAAGAAAAATATGAGTTGACCATTATCTAGTGTTAGAATTTTTCAAACCATATTTCACTATCATCTGTTTTGTGTAACGTTAATTATACTGTAACTTTTCATTTATTCTCAGGGATTAAATTTTTTTCGATAGGATTGTGTAACTATAAATTTTATCTCTCTGCAAGAAATTGATCAGAAAAAGGAAACTGGACGTAATCTTAGACAAAAAAAAATGTGTGGAGTTTTCTTATAAAATATATTATATATATTCATTTATCATGCTTTTAAAATAAGGTAATTTTGCGTAACATTATCAAATTATTAGTTAAGCTGTTGTGGATTTTCCACCCTCTCCAGCTTCCCCAAAAGGATTATGCAAGATTTATATAAACTTTTTATAAATTTGTTTTTACCATCCGAGCTTCTCGAGATAATAAAAAATTTTACGGAATCAAGCGATGTTTATCCGTCTGAATTTTCTTGTGCTGCATTAGTTTTCATTCTGTGCTTCTACAAATGAAATGACTGAGACTGAAATTTTCCTCGGCTTTGTGTTTGAGTAAAAAATGCCTTATGCGAAAATGCCCCGCTCAAATTTCTGGCCTGAAAGCTCTCAAATGTTCAAAGAAGGAATGGTTTTCATAACGATGTCGGAGAATCAGAACCGTATGAAGTTTTTTGCCCTTTTCAAATGCTGCCAGGGATATTTTAACTTATTTTTTTTCTTCTTTTTTCTTCGAGCTCTTTGGCCTGGTTTTTTGCTGAGGCATGTTTTCTGGTTGATGTTAAAAATTTCTCAAACGATCTTTCGAGATCTCATTTATATTCCGGTTTAACTTTTCTTTATTAACCGATCGCAAAGGCTTCTGCTGAGTTTTGAGTTTCCAATAGCAATGAAAAATTATATAAGTAAAAGGAGCTACTCCTTCGTCATATTGTTTTCTCATTTTTATCTCTATAATAATTGCATAATAAAAAAAATGGAATTGCTTTATTATTTAATTGGAAATATACATGATTTATATTCCGTCATTGTAATAAATATGTATATATATATATATATATTGCCGAATATGTAATGTATATATAACGTAGTATATAAAGACGAAGATTTTTATTAGTGATTTATTAAACCCTGTTGGATAAAGATTTTTTACGTTAATATTTCTTTATATAATTAATATTAGTTGTATTATATTACAGAGATGTTTAGCAAAGTTAATTTTACAAATTGAGAATATTCGAAATTTTCCTTTTTCTGTGTAATTAAATTATACACACGCACAATTCTATGTTAAAATGAGTTTTCTGAAAATGAACTTTTCATATCTTTCCGGGCTTTAAAAACTGAAAATCTGTTCATTTATGAGAAGAAATGAGCCAAGAATATAAAATAATTTTATTAATATTTTTTGGTTTTTCTCAATCTCTTAAGTAAGACGATTCATGTAGATGAACGAAAAAATTAAATTCATTTTTTTCTTAAGATATTGATGAATCCTTAAAAAAAAGGATAATATAATCCTTAGAAGAAAGATTTTTATGTGTATTAAATAATAAAGGGAAAATATAGATTTATATGAAAGATCTAACTTTTCCGGGAAATCTAAATTTTTCCAACAGATTACATTAATGTTTATACAACTTTTTCTACCATGGCTGTACTTATGCACAAAAGTTAACTTATTTGATATATTGTTCTTATATAACTACATTTTTTGAAGATTTATTTAATTTTATAATTTTCACGTATTATTTTAAAAAAAACATTGAAATTATAATAGTATTGTCCATCTTTGACACTTATGTTCATTTTTTATATTAAGTAAATTTTTGCTTCCAACAAATCAAAATTAAATTAATACCGCATAATATTTTTTTAATTTTAAAGTGCAATCGAAAATAGAAATTTAAGGTATATTAATTCATATATTGTATATTGCTTTTGAATATTTTGTAGTTAATATGAAAATCCAATTTCCCTTTTATTGTATAAAAACCATTATCCATTTATAACCATTCTAATTAAGAATGTTTTTATTTTATGTATCCTTATTAGTTTGCTGATATCTTTATTGACTATTTAAGTCTACATTAGATTCTGTATATTGTAGAAAAGGAAATTTTTTAAAATGAATGGGTTGCCTGTTTCAATGGTTAATGTAGGCATAAAAACTTATTGAGGTTCCAAGAGAGAAAAAAATAAAAATATGAGAAAAAAAATTTGATTTTTATTTGCGGGTGCTACGGAATAAAATAGAATATATCATCTCTATAATTTATTGAAACATTCATCAAAATTGGTGAAATGTTTTGGCTGAAAATTTTCGCTTATTTACTTAGGAAATAAAAATTTTTTTTTTGATGTTATCACAAAAATTAGGTGTTTAACTTTATGATTAAAAAATCTTACACCAAAGTGTTGAAAGTGGATGCCTTTTAAAGCAGCTGTGGCGGAATTACATCTGAATATAAATGAAAATGCAATTCGGCAACGGCTGTGGAATAAAGATGTAATAGCAACTTTTTTTTTTTACTTAAAACTTGATACATAGGAAAGAGAAAAGATTTAGAGACAAGATTCAAGATTCAAATTTGATAGTTTAAAATTGTCGGTGATAGTTTTTTGCGGTATTTATGGCTTATAATTTAAATTGTAAGGATTTCTAAAGAAGCATTTACAAAAATCAAAAAGAATAAACTTTTATTCAACGCTCCCCTTTTTTTAAATGGAAAAAGTTCCGGAAGAGCAGCATAAGCTAATACTTACTTTTTCCACTTTACAATTTCGCAAAGGAAAATAATTATCAAATCCATCTCCGAAACTTGTATTGTTGTTCTATCACGCAATGCCGAAAAGAAGTAACTTTGGAAATGTCAGCCGCATTCTTCAATTTTCCATAAAATAAATGCTTGATTTGCTTCTTTGAAGTTTTTGATTTTGATCAAGCTTTCAGTTTTGGGAAAATTATTTTCGTATCTTTGTTTTATTATTATTATTATTTTTTTTTTTCCTGAGCCTTGCACTTCTTGTAGATTTTCCTTCGTGATTTCACGGAAAGGATTGAAATCGATAATATTGGCAATTGTAATCAGAATGTAAAGTCCGATGAAAATGAAATTTTGGATATCTTTCACCAACACCACCATCACCACCATCCTCCCCGTCATTTTCCTATGGTGTTTGAATTTTGATAATTTTCCGATTTTTATTTAAAAAAAAAAAATTCGACTCGATTTTATATAAAATAAAAGTTCGAAATTTAAGTTCGATATATCGATATAGAATCGGAAATTCTAGGATTAATGAATTTTATATTTTTATGTGAAGTTGTTATAGATTTGTAAAATTTTCCGGTTATTGCCTGACTTTAGATGCCTTCACTATTAAACATATGAATTTAAATGGAAAATGAATGATGCCAGAGACTGAATTTAAATGACAAGATTTCTCTTATGAATTATTTATCTGATTGTTCTAAAGTAGACAATAGCCCAAGTTAATTCCGTATTCCATATTGAACATTTTGGAGTTGTTCCTTTAAAAGAGGAAGTTTCTTATTCAGGGCAATGCAGAATTAATAATTCCTGTTATTACAATTATTTCATCGGTTACAATCAATTTGGTCACGTCAAATGCAGTTCACTTCTAAAAGAAATTTATTAATTAATAAGTGGTTTCATTTTTGGTGAGGAAATGATTTATATTAATATTTATTCAAAATTGGGTAACTTTAGAAATTGTTTTTAATCGAGGAGAAAACCTGTAATCCATTTTTAATATTATTTTTCATGTTGAATTAACGACCCCAGAGAACTATTATAGGAGTTATTTTTATTCTGTGTTGAAAAATTTAATTCTCAAATTTACTGCATACAAAATCATATTTTATTTGATTATATCAAATAACATGTGTATATAAATTATAAATACATATATGTATATAAAAATTCAGATTGTGCACAAAGCAGAAAGTTTGCCTTTAATCAACCGCATAAATTGTTAACAATATTTGATGTCAATACGGCGGTTAATAAAATAATTATTTATTGTTAATAAGAATGTGCTTTACCTTTTATTTTTAAAATTATCTTACGAATTCTGGCCAATTAATTTACAGGTTAGTCTTTTCGTTTAGAAAAATGAAAATAATTAATTGCCAAGATATTGGCATATTGGAAAAAAAATAGTTAAATGGGGAAACCGAAATTTTCCTTTTATGAAAACAATATTTTATGGGTACAAATTGTCTCAAAGACAGAACATATTTAGATGGTCACACAAAGCATACGAAAAGGCGGTCGTGAAACACAGGCTGATATTTTAATATGGGAAAAAAAAATCGATGTCGAACGAAAAATGTATTTCTTTAGCCGAATTTCTTGTCATCCCGAAAGCTCTGTTGGGAAATAGAAATGTATCATAATGGATGTTTTCTGATATTTTTCGAATTAAATGTTATGGAAAAGTGCTCCTTAAATTGCATTTTAAAGCTTTGGATTTTAGATCTCTGAAAACGGACGGTTTGTGCCCCGGTCAATACTTGAATTATCGAAGTTGGTTTTACCGAGGAAATCACAATCTTTCTATATGATTTATATATATAATAATTTATAGATATATAGGTGTATATATATAGATATATATATATTTTACTTCAGGTCATTAATGTGTAGATAAAGAAAATTTTAACCCATTTTTGAATAAAACTGATGTATTAATGGCATCCTTTCGTATGGATCTTTAGTGTATTTTTAAAGAATTAAGAATTATTTGTTATGAAATTTTTGATCAACGTATATAAATAAGCGACAGAAAATGCAATTAACTTTTAACATTTGTGAAGAATTTTCGTTAATTGTAGAAAGTTTCAGTTTAAGTTTTTAGATTTTAAAGTCGACAAAGATAATTTTATATATTTGTTTATTGGCGTTTTTTATGTTGCGTTTTAATGATCAGAGAGAAAATATTGAACTTTAAAAAGATGATTCATTTTTAATGAGTACCGACGCAATTTTTTTACTGTAGTTGGGTGCAATATCGTTTGAAGTTAATGAAAGAGCTCGAATAATTTTAGTTAATGCTATCAGAATAATTTTGCTCTTGGGAAAGATAAAACGAGGAAAACTTATTTTGTTTCTTAGAGCCCTCAATTTTGTTTTAGTATCCTCTTCATTTTCATCTGCAGAGTCACTCGAAAAAATGATTTCTGTTTTGAAAATGGTTTTTGGATGGCCTGCTGCCTTATTATTATGGTTTTGACGGGATTACATTTAGTCTTTTTTATGTGGTAAAAAACATGTAACATTGAATCCTGCAGCTTTTCGGTGAATCCAAATCAATAATAGCCAATGCATGATGATATCCGATATATCTCATTATGGGAAAATTCTAAATGATTTTCCGAATTTCGAATGGGTCAAAAGATTTGATGCGGAAAAGCCGTTGTGTTGTCGTGCGAATGTAACGAAATATCCGATAAAAAATGGATTTTCAAAAGGGAAAATTTTAGTTCTGTACCTTTTTCGAATCAAAAAGAGTGGAATCCCTTGAAATTTTTATGTCACGTCTTTTTCGGTGTTTAGTGCCCTATGTTTTTCTTTTTATTCTTTTGCTAATGACAAGGCGATAGAATATGTTAATGTTCGTCTCCAGCGAAAGAATGGGAAAGAATTTATTCCACTAAGTCCGATGCTTCTGAAACAGTTTTGACTTCACACTTCGGTTTATCGATTTATCGAATTTTTTTATTTTTTCGAAAACACGTGGGAAATTTTCCAGAAGCGCTCTTGATTCTACCTGTGATTTGCTTTCTACAGATTTGAGTTTTGCTTTTCTCCCCGTATTATTTTTTTCCGGGCTCCGCCATTAAAAAAGTAGTTTGACAGTTGGGAAAAGGAAAAATAAAAAAGTTCTGCGTGGATATTAAATATGTGAAGCATTAAGCATTTTATTGGTGGGTTTCATTACAGATCTTATGTACATATAGTAAGGATCGTTTAGATACCAATATTTGCAATTGTGCCATCATAAGTTGAGAGTAACTCTTTTTTCGCTGAAGAATTTTCTGATAAAACATGTGAACTGAAAATTTTTTTTTCGCAGTAGTGCAAAACCACGTACTATGAACCATATTATTAAACTTACATTATTTGCGCGGCCTATTACATTAATTTAAATGTCATGAATATTTTATATGTAATAAGTTCGAATAAAATTTAAACAAAACCAATATTTAAACTAAATCAAAGCTAGGATCTAAGTTTTGTATTTTTTTAATCATATGATGAAAAAAATTTTTTTTTTAAATAAAAAATAAAATGAAATTTTTTACTTTTCAAGGTTTCAATGAAGGGATGCGATTGATATTTTGGTTTTAGTTAGGTTATATTTTGACAAAAATATTTTCAAAATTCATAGGCAAATTTCTTTTTATTTTTTTGAATTAATTTTATTCGTTTAAATTAATAGCAGAATATCCTTTTAGATATGACATTAGATAAATTTTATAAAATAAATATTTCTTATATTAAATTCATTGCGTACATTTTCAGTTTTCCAGCATTATGATTAATAATGCGTTCTATAATTTTCGTATTAAAAATGATTAATATCTTTTAGAAAAATTTTAAATCAGATATTAATTTAGTGATTTATTTCATATGAGAAATAGGTTAAATATATTTATGGTCTACGTTAGCATTATGAATCAAAATTTGAAGATATTGAAAAAAATTTATAAATTTTTTTTCATAATAGTTCATTGAAGATTTTGATCATATAAATTCACTAGTTCAAAGATCATTTTCTAATATTTTTCTTAACCTGTTCGAAATTTCAATTGTGAAATTAAGAATGATGATTGAGTTATTAGGCTAACAGGTAATATTTAAAAAAAAAATATCTTTTTTGTTTGTCGGATCATTTTCTCGAATGGACCGATCTTCGTTTTAATCACATAATTTCTGGTTTCTAACAATCACTTAGGTGGAAATAAGTTTTGAATGAATAACCGAACGTTTTTTAATTTTCCAGCCTCTGGCATGGATGTGTATCACTCAAGCGGCAATTTGACTTTTCTCCGACTATAATAATCTTGACACTGAGATAATATCAGCAACTTTCTTCTTTCATTTTTTTTTGTCTATCCTTTTGGTCATCAATACTTTAGATACTATATCTCGGTCTCATATGTCATTGTCCACGAATTGACTCTTGCAATATTTACTGTCAGCAGCTGAAATGTTAATGAAACCTGAAATAGAAAGCATCGCGTACAATTTTCTGTTTGGAGTCTCTTGCTGGAATTTATATATAATTTTTCGAATTTATGACGATATAAATAAACGTACAGTTTCAACGATTTTTGGTGTTATTAGACAGGGAAAAACTCGATCCCTACTCAAATCGTTTAATGGGAATCGGAGGCAATATTTTTGCCAAACCTGCTTAATTTTGGGTTAATCTACATGAATGGCCGGATTTTAAAACATCTTCAACTTCTTTAACTTGAAACAAATGACAGCCATTATGAAAAGAGCCATCATTTCATTGTGCCGGGGTTGAAAATAGTGGGGGCAGGAATTACTGCCTGGGGAGTTAAAATTTAATTGTAACCGTAATCGTTGAAGAGTTAACATTTTGTGCGCTTTCTCCTTTTCCTTAAACTACTAGGTTTTACATTTGAAGTGTTCCCTTAAAGTTTACATCAGAACTTGTATGAACAGTTTCACTTAGCTTTGTGCTGACTCTTGAAGAGCACACAGCTAATGTGTAATAAGATATTTTCCCGCGATTAAACCTTCATATTTTGTCTCAGGCTTAAGTTTCTTTTCGAATTTTTTTTTTTTTTTTTAAGCAGCTGAAATTATATTTTGATTTATTGGAGTTGTTACATTTCTGTACGTTTCGAGGCGGCGAAATCGATGCTTTATTCGGCGTGAATGTAGTTTCATTTGACTGCAGGAAATTTAGGTTCTTAAAAATTAATTTTTTTTTTTTTTTTTTAATGTTGAAAATTCCTTAAATATTTTCTTCTCCAACTGGGAGAAGTTTAAAGTTTCAGCAGATAACGAACGTATCTTTAACGTGAAAAACCGAGAAAGGTCTGATATTCGATTCTCTTTTCTTTTACTCATCAGGTGGAAGTAATGAATAATAATTTAATCCAATTGTTCAGCGAAATGGAAGGAAAATGGATTTCATATAAGATTACCCGACTTTCTTCTTTTGTTCTTGAAGGTAAAATAACATTACGGAAAAATCGCAAGGGAATGCCAATTTCAAAAGTTTTTAAAGAATTCAGATGGAAGTGAGATCGCGTTTGAAGGTATATATTCCCTGTATATTCTCAGATTATCCCAATTCTCCCGAACGCGCACGCTAAACTTAACATTCGGATATTCCACATGTCGGTTCCGACATATATAATAAGGTCGCAAAACGTGGCTCATGATTAAATTAACTCTTGCACTCGAAAGGTTTCTTAACATTTCTTCCGCCTTTGGAATTCATAAGGTTTCATCCTCCCTTGTACTTTATGTCGGCCCCTATGGGCAAAATTTTGAAATATCTGCCAAAATGAATAAGAGACTTACGTCAATGAGGTGAATATAAAACACGGATAATTTATTCTTTGATGATTTTGGGATTCCATTACGGCAGCTCTGCCCACGAATATATGATTCGCATCCTCTCGCTTTTTAATGTTTGATATTGTTCCATTATTAATCTAAAGTTCAAGGGATGAAATTTATGAGCTCTATAAATCTTGGCTTACACATAATCTATTCCGTTCCTTTTGTCAGTTGCTGTTTTGAGGGGCAAACCTAAGTCTTTATCTGGCTTTTCTAAATCTGCGGATGAAAGAACAAAAGGACGAAGCGATACCGTTTTATAACGAAGAGGAAAATTTCTTTTCTTTTTTTTTTTTTTTAAATAGCATTATGCGAAGGAAATTATTTAATCTGGTCACTTCCCATTTTACGAATTTGGCAATTTCAAATTCATAGCATCGCAATTTAACGACATAACCAGCTGCAGATACCTCACGGAAATGATGTTTTAAATAAAATCCGGATATTAAAATCTTTGCCTATTGCTGTTTGGAAGCAAAATTTGGGAATTCTAAATTAGGATAACGAGAAAAAGGCATTTTACCTCTGGAAGACGCAGAGGTAACGGCGGAAGAAAGCATTTCGGACGGAGTTTACAATCATGGAAAGCGTAGGAGAAGGTATCGGGCAAGGGAAAGTATTCGATGTTTGAGAATGGCAGAACGTTGCGGAATGTTTCAATATTTCAACTTATAAAATTTTTAAAATATTTCCGTTTATTTAATAAAGTCAACATACCGCGTTTAACCGTATAACATTATCTTCATCGTGCCGCCGTTGTCTTACGCATCTTCCTAAGCTATCCGCATCTGGGATTATCCTCGGCATAGTTGTACAAAATATATTAAAAAAAAAGAAAGGAAATCTGCTTTCCCTATGATGGGAAGGGAGGAGCAAGATCCGATCTAGGTTGTTATCGCATAGTCTTATTAATGTGACGGAATTACTTGGGTTATCAAAAAGGATCAATGGTGCTTGAAGTAAAATGTCAAACTTGGGGAAACAAATTCGAGTTAGAAAAATTTTCTTTCCTTGCAATTTTTCCAACTTCCTTATATTCGGGGACACTCGGAGCTGCAGTAGTCCCCCGGCCTTTTCCGTTCTTTTTCTTTCGACATTAGTGGTTCTTCAGAAATTTTTTCAAATGGATGCATCCCGCGGACTATTAAATTAATGATAAGAGAAGAAGCAGGAACCGGGAATTTATTTATTTATTTATTTATTTTTTCTCCTTATTTTTCGGAGTTTCTTTGGATTTTTCCCTTTTTTCCCTCCACATTAGTTTATTTCATGGTTCTCGGGGAATTTTTTATTCAAGCGGAAAACCTTCGTTTTCTATTAGCTTTCTAATCAAAAGCTTTCCAAGTAGATTTACTTACTAATAATTAAAAATAATGTGAACCAAATGTTTGAGTTCGTTCAACGTTTTTTCTTATTTTCTTGCCCTGGAATAAGAATGCCATATTGTAAGAATTATATCCGATCAGGTTTTTTTGAACTCTGTATAAAACCCTCACATCTCGACGCTTATGGATGTATATAAATATATATGACAATTTTTTTTGAGGTTGACCAGTATCTGTTGCATTTAATTTGTCCCATTAAAATTATGAATATCATTGATGTTTTCGGAGTGTAATCATCAGTTAGTATCAATCATTATCCCAAAGTAATAGTCAAATTCAGGAGTATTAGGATGTAGATATTTATGAGTGCGAATGAATCTAGAAGCTAGATATCATTTTCTAAATGATAATTTACGAAGCAAAAACTCGTCAAACTTATTTTATTGTGCCTTTAATGGGGATTTTATTTCTCTTTTTTCATGTTTTTTCATTTTTCTGTTCTGCATTTGCTTTCTCGAATTCTAACCCGGTGCATTCTTATTTTTCTGTCATTTCCCATGGTGACAGCGAATTATAATAAAGCTTTCTTTTTCGAATTTTATGCTGGTAAGGGATGAACGAATAGATGACGACAGAAAACTGACGACATTTATAATTTATGTGATGTGTTACACGTATCTCATCCGATTTATTTTGGAAAATGACAAAAATGTTTTGCGAACAAGCTCGTTTAACACCGAGTGATTAATCGGTTCATGTTATCACTTTCGGGGCGACGCCATTCGTGAAATCTTAACTGCCACAGTGCACGATTTATTTTACGAATGGAAAAAAGTGTCTCCTCATTATCGGCAGATGAGAAAGGAAAATTGGTTTAAAGGTTCGGGGCCTTTTGCCTTTTTCCGGAACTGCGAAAATGCAAAATATATGGAATTTATGTAAATAAAAATCGAATTCTCCCACTTGATAACTTTGAAAAGTAGATTTTTAAAGCAAATATAATTTCAATTAATTTATTTACTTAAATGAAACAAAAATACCGTAAAATTTTTCAAATCAGAATTTCATTTATAATTATACGGTCTTTTTATAGTGCCTAATCACAATCTTCCTTTTTGCGGTGCCTGTAAATTATTAACAGAATTTCCCACTGCTCTCTCTATATCATTATTGTTTCATTCCGCACCATTAAGTAATACCATTTAAGTCTAAAAATTTCTTTTAAATCATTTTTAAATTTTCATAAATAATAAATTGTATTGTGAATGTTATCACTTGCTTTTTGCAACATTTTTCTTTAAATATAATTCTTTCGATCTCTTAAATTTTTTGATGCTAATGGTTTTATAAATATTTAAAATAAATCGTATTTTACATATAGAAAAAATTGTTGAATTTTAAATGCAAAATAAAGTTAAATACGTAAGTTCAGGAATTAGTAAATAAAAAAAATTCGTTTATTAATATAATTTCAATAATATGACAATTTAAAATTAAATTTATTACATAAAAGACAATTTAATTTATATATTTAAATAGATATAATAATAATAATAATAATAATAATAATAATAATAATAATAATAATAACAATTAATTGCTATTATATGATAATAAACTTATAATAGCTAGAGATCAATTTAATTAAATATTAATTTTATCAAATATTTAATTGTTAAGTGACTATTCACTTCCAGTGATATTGATATCATATTTAGGACTGTTTTTTGTATGAATATTTTATCAGTTCTTTTGCCCTTTTTCTAACGTAAAATAATTTTATATAAAATTGAGTTAAAAAAATAAATAATTCATTTTTTAATTTTATTTATAAAATTTCGTTATAAATCGTTTGGAACAGAGACTGAATAATTTAAAAAAATAATAATAATGTAAGTTGAATTTATTATTTAAGTTCAAGTTTAAGCAATGAAAAATTAAGAATTTTATTATCAAGAAAAAAATCCACTATAGCGTGAAACATTTTAAGATGAGGGTTCGAGCCGCACTGCAGTATAAGCTGACCTGCCAATGCTCGAAAACAGTACTATGGGGATCAACTTTCATTTGAACTTTTTTTTATTAATTTTTCTATTTACTTTTTTTGGAAATATATTTTTAAATATACTTCATTTTTAAAGTAATGCAGATTTTCGAATTTATGAGTATTAAAGTTAACTAATAAAACCTTGCGCTAGAGGTTCACGGCATTATGACTGTTATATATTAATATAGTTTATTAAATACGATATACTCAGATTCAAGCTCTAATTCTTAAAATGGCTGCAAAATTAGATCTTGTTATTATACATCACTTGAGCTATGGAATGTAGATTTCCTGTCATAATCAATGATATTATATAAGAAATCTTACATGTATTATTTTATGTTATTTAAATTCTTTTGTCTTTATATAAAGTTGTGCAATGGAAGCCACTAGATATTTAGAAGATATAGTTTCGGCAAAATATGAGGTTCGTAATCCGTTAAGAAAAAGGTCCGTTTTTCTGTTTGATGAGATCTTTTAACATTCATATTTTGAAAATATAAAAAAATAGAATTTTTGAATAATTGTTACTTGATATCGTGTAAAATCATAATAATAAGTTAGTGTATTAAATTTTTCAAGACTTCATAACCTGCTACAAGGTTTTGTCATTAACAGCATCTGCCAATGTCATTTTCATATTTCATACGTATTACCAAATGAAGTTATTTGTTAGCGTAAATTATATATACCATGCAGAGTTTATTCAAATTTTGATTTAATTCATCAGCATTTAAAATGAAAATTTTGCATTTGAACTTTCTCAATTTATCCTTTGGAAATAACCTAAATAAGTAACTATAACTAAAGAATAGAATGCCATTCACGTGTGGAGCACTAAGTTCTGTGGAGAAAATTGCTTCAAAAGAAATTGGTGATCTGGCTAATTTAGTTGATGAAGTTGAATTTGTTTAGTAGATTTGTATGCTATTCATTAATGAAAATCGCTTTTCGCTCTTTCGGGCAATAAATCTAAGGGTAATTTAATTATATCGGTATATGCCCATTTAATATAAGTGGACGATTTATCCTTAGACAAAATTGTTTTTGTGCGGGAAAGGGGTAGTTGGACAAAATGGATTTAACCGTGCGGAAAATAATAAAGGAATTTTACTTTCTTTTTCTGCAAATAATAAGGTTCATGTAACCAAACATTAAATTTTAGAATACGTGAAATTTTTTGTTTTCAATGAATTGCTTTTTTGGATTTCAATAGAATAGATCATTTGGTACTTTACAGTCTTTTTTTGAATTTAGTGTGATTGGAATGGTAGACAAAATTATTTTGGTTGGATATATTTTGATTGTGACATATCAATGTAGACTATTATGTTGTGGCTCCATGTAAATTTTTTCTTTTTTTTTTTTTTATCCGCAATCCTTTCTTCTGATAACTTTCAGAGCAGAGACCTTTTGTCAAGGCAATCCAAGGATCAACTGCTTCTTGAAAAATCCCCGAACTCCTAGAGGATTATCTTTTTCTCCCTTTTTTTTATTGGAAGTGACACTTGAATATCACATTTATCATTCCTAATATTCACTTTATAAAAATGTATATTTCCTGGGGGATTCTTTTGCTGCTTTTAAAAAAAGAAACTATCTGAAAATAGTGAATTCTTTCACGTCTCTCTTTTTCCCTTTTTCAAAGTTAATGATTTAAAATTTTTTTTATTTTTCAAAATGATAATAATATTATCTGCAGAAAATTTATTAAGGCAGACGTAAAATATATGATGTATAATTCATCTATTTTATGAAGCATATTTTTAGGAAGAGAGAAAGATTTATGGAAATGTATTTTAAAGAACGAACTAATGCCAATTATAAAATAATTAAAATAATAGAAAGTCATTGAGAAAATAAAAGATGAATTTAGGTTGTTGAATTTCTTATCATAATATTAATAAAATGACTATAAAAGCCAGAAGCATTTTAATTTGTACATGGTAACTTTAAATTACTGCCTGAATTTCAAAATATTAACATATCTGCTTAAACTAAAATTAGATCAAAAGTTTAGATTTTATTAACTTTAATAAAAACTGAAAAAGAGCATAAATCAAATCATTTTGTTAATGCTTGAAGCAATACATTAATATTTTCATAAGAATTTTGTTTTTTATATCTTATACATATATATTTGTGTTCTCTTTGGTTCACATATTATATGATGTACGAGATTTTTCTTAATTAAAATATGATTACTTAACATTTTAAAATTGTAATAATATATTTAATTTGTACTGACATAATATTTATCCCGTTAATAGTTATGAGTCAATAAATTAAAAAATATCCACTTGTATTTATTTAGATTTTTATTTTTTTTTAAATATCATTTAGTTTCACATTCAATTATGGTATAATTTAGTTGTTTCTGAATTTATAGACAAATATAAAATTATATAGTTTAAGGCTCTCGTTCGGCTGCTATTTTGGATATTTTTGATTAGAAGTAGATTCTATTTATATTTTCAACAATATCAAAAAGTGGTAACTTTAATAATTTTGTTCATAAGGAAAATCTGTAGCATTAATAAACATGATTTTATTGTAGAAAATCGAAGGGTAACATATTAACAATTTACGTTTCTATGTAATGTATAATATTTCCTTAATCACGTAGGTGAAAATAGAAATCATGCTTTCTATTATTTTATAATGCAGATATATTACAAATATTTCTTTTAGGAATTAGTTTAATTTTTTTTCAATTTTAATTTATTTCTTTTCCAATGTAACACTAATCGTTTTAATATTAATTGATAAATATTCACATTTAATTTACAAAAATAGTTTCATAGTTTACGAAAATGGTTGCGATTTTTATAACAGTAATTTATGTGTGTATGAAAAAGATCTTTTTTAAAAATATTAAAGAACAAACATTTAAATATCGTCTCTGCTAAAATGTGACAATTTTGCATCCAAACTACTTTATTTTCATTTTTATTTTATTTCTCGAAAAAAAATTTGATAAAAAATATTGTCGATAAAGCTGATTAGAAAAGTGAAATTATTTTGTGGTTGAAAATGTCGATTTATGCAAAGTTTGGCTATTTTAATGAAAGATAAGCTTTTTTGTCGTAAAACTGTTGCATCCTTCGTGATAAGTATCATGAAATATGCTATTGGTTGACATTTCTTATCGACAAAGTATAACTCTTATTTGAACCTTTTCGAAACTAATCTTAATAATCTAATGAACTATAAAAAAATTTCAGAGTTTCAGGATTATTTAGATTATCTGGTCAAACTATAATAACAATGCCAATATTCATAATAATTTTGAATAGTAATATTATCTGTACTTTTCAAGTTATCTTAATGTCCACGATGCATCATTATAAAAATCATGTTTAAGTCTCTTATTATTACAAACTATGTCTAATTTCCGAGGAACAAGCAAAGACTTCGCCAATTGTCCTTTTTGTGGAATTCATGTTTTTTTTGATTTCCGAAAAAGTTAGAAATACCATCGCCGCAATAATTATGAATATAAATAAGCTTATAATTGCTCCAGTCTGCATTAAAATAAATCGATTAGTGCTTTCGAATTTTGTTCCCAAATTGATTAGAATTGGGGCAACGGTAGGCAAGAGGTGCGACAGCGTAAAGGCATGATAATTTATCATCCCTTTTCTTCCAACCCTTAAACCGCATTTCATTTCGCTTTCCGTCACAGTGTATCTTCAAAAAAATTAGATACCGAAGTTATGTTTTATGAACATTTTTAGAATCAATATAACCGTCTCTAAAGATTTTTTTTTATTTTTCCGGATTCGGAATTTTCTTAAGAAATTCTCTGGCCCTTGTATTGTTATAAGTTGGAATTCCAAAAATTCATAAAATTGTAAATCTTAATTTGATAACTCAAACTTATATGTAAATTAAATATTTTACTCGTATTTAAAACTTAAGTATCACTGGTATCGTCACATTCAGACAAAACATCCGCCTTTGAAAATTATCATGTTATTATTAAATTATTTTTTAGCTTTTTTGAAATTTTAATTTCAAAAAAAAATGTATTACATGAGAAATTTATAAAAGTTAATCATCGTTAAAAAAATTTTATTATCAGGCTACAAATTGTTTTGTTTTCTTTTCAAGAAGTTTAAATGTTTGCATTCACAAATATATTTTCTCTTCCCGATATATTTATCAAATGAGGACAAATTATTATATGTCTGAAAATAAAAAATTAAGCTTATTCATTTTCTTTTCAATAAGTTATGGTATTTTTCATTACATCATATGATCGAATGATGACATATATAATTTAATGATAAGTAATGCTTAATTATAAACATGTTTTTTTATTTTATTTTTTTTACATTGAAAATTAGTAACTTACAATTGATTAAACTAAACTCGCGATAAAATAAGGCCAAATATTTTAAATTTTAAAAGTAAATTAAAAGTTTATAACAAAGCTTGCAAACTGATAAAAGAATTTGAAAGGTTATGAAATGGGTGACTTTCATATTAAATAGTAAAGCAGTTTTATTCGATTTCTCATTTCTTTTAGAAGGCACTTAGAAATCTATTTAATTAAGTTTGGATTAATAAAGTATCATTGAGGAAAAAATTACGGTCAAAAGACCTATTTTCGCATATATATGGGAAATATGTCTGTATATGGCATATTATGTATATGTGCAAGACATACATATTGTGATATATATTCCATTAAGAACGTCATAGTTCATTTAATTTTGAAGAGTCTTCTTGTAATGATCTCAAATTTTGTGCCCTGAACGAAATCCTTTTTTGTTCAATACAATTAAATGATGGCGTTGCAGATAACATGAATAAAATTTCTATGGAAATAAACCTCATTTGGATAAGTGAAATAAAAATAGTTTGGAGGAAACGTGTACAAAAAAAAAATTGAAACAGAATGATGTATTAATAAAAATTAATTGAGATGTGCTAATATTACAATGATCACTTTTTCCGTAAATACATATTATTTGCAAAGTAATTCGCGGGGCATTATTGACAATGACTAGATTTAATATGTTAAAAAAAAAAGGAGCTCATGGAGAAGGAAAAAGAATGATGAGAAAATGATAATTTATTGCCTTTGCCCAAGCAATAATGTAAAATTAATTACATTTGGGGAAACTTATAGGATTATGCAAATAAGGTTTGTATAATGTATCTACTAATTGTAATAATACATTGTGTAATGGTTTCTGTCCTTTACAATATTCATTTAACCAATGCTGATTAATATTTATAATTCATTTTAGGGAAATTTAGGAGGGGTGGATTGGTTTTAATTTTTTATGATTTTGAACTGTTTTTCATTTGTACCTCAAATTTAGTATATTTTTAGAAATGGTACGATAGGCATGTATATGTATATATATATATGTTCTTTTTTTTATTTTTCAGGTAAGTGAAGTTAATTGATAAGTAGGACAATTGGTTTTAGAATTTTTTCCCCCGAATGCATTGGTGATAGGTAAGTAATTAATCGATTGTTTTCAGTTTTGTATTATTAATGTTCAGTGTGTTTTGATACAAAATTTTTTGTTTCAAACAGTATTTTATTTTGCGCAGCATGATTATGGTTTTCCGTAATGCAAATTTATGTCGCAAAACCTTTTTTAAATGAAAATTCATTAGTTGTGAATTATCAAGAATTTTTCTTCACCAACATATTAAATAAATAATTTTTGTACATAAAGTTAATTCTGTTTATCAGTAAATATAAATTTTCCCTGATTGTTTTTTTGGGTATAGAAAAACTAACATCTCCCTTATTACGTTGAAAATTCTTTTTCGTTATATTCTGGTAATATATTTTTTTAAAGGTTTATCTTTGGTTGTTATGAATGTTATGTGGATTTGTTTCTATTTTTTAATATTGAGTTGTTAGTTTTCAATCAGAATGAGAGGTTTTGGTCAAAATGCAGACTGGTTGGTGCTGGAAAATACAGAATCAAATATTGTCCCCATTCTTTTTCAACTCCCCCGAAAGAAATGTCATGATTATATGAGAGCCTAACGAGTTAGAGGCACATGTCTGACTCAACTGTCAAATCATCCCCTTTCCACTGGTCTATTGATTTCTTTATTCGGAATTGAATAACTTGCGTGGCACGTGCACGTCCAAACGATTTATTTCATTAGAAGAGAATCAGCCTAATCGAATTTCAAAGGTTTATGGTATTTGACAGAAAAAAAATTAAAACAGCCCTTATTTTTGTGTATACCAAAAAATTTTTGTATTTGTTAACTTATTTTTAATTGATTTATCAATTAAAATTTATCCTTGTTTTTAAATCCGATATATAAATGTTTTATATTATAAAATTATTTAAATGCAATATAAATAATTAAATCATATTTTAATTGTTGTTTTATTTCGCATAAGTTATAATGACAAATAATAATTTGTTTTTTTCTCTTATAAAACGTATCAAATAATCATGTATGATGCATCATGCAATCAATCAAAAATGTTGCATCAATGCAATCAAAAATGTTCCTTTTATAAAATTTTATTCATTGTTTATTTTTTTAATTTTTATTAAACTACCTTGACATTGTCATCTTAGTTTTCAACAGCATAATAATCAGTTTCTTCGGAAAATTATTATTTGAATTTTGTACAGCATATGCTCTAAATCCAAAATATCATTCTAATGCATTCTATTATAGTTTCATCACTTCACTGTACATACATGAAAATTTTTTATTAACTAATTGTTGAAAACTGTTATTAAAGCTAAAAACTAAGAAATATTCCGTTACAAGATTTTTAGGTTAATTCTTTTACCCAGATTCTTGAAACACTGCAAACTCTGAAGGGCATGAATGTTATTTATCTTATTATATTAAATCTTTATAACAATTAACATCATATGTTGATACTTATATGGATACAACGAATTACATCTTAACTTAAAATTCTTGTTGGATAACTTTGAGTAATATCATATACAATTTTAACTTTCGAGTTCGTATAGGATAACATGAAATTAGCTTGGGGCGTTATTCAGCCGTTTTAGTATTTTCATCGAAATTACGCCGATCCTGAGTTTCTCGTTCCTTCTTCAAATTGTATCAGAAATAAATTAAGGTTAAAATTACTTTCTGCAAGGTCGAAATGGTTTCCAGATTAACTCATCAGAATTTTCCGGGGGTTGAATTTTACCGAAGTTGGAAAAATCAACTAAGACCTTTAATTTTGATTAATTTTCGCTTTTTCCATCTTACTTGGAACTTTTTCTCGGTTTTAATGGATCGATGAGCGTAGCAATATTTGTAGTTTGTTTCTCTGAAGGCAATGAATTAAGAATGGGATTTGGTTAAGATTTTTCCAATCTTTTTTCTCTTCAAGATTTTAACAGAGAAAAATCAAAATGTGACTCCATTAAGAGATAAGTATTTGAATGATTTTTATTAATTCAGCAGTGATTTCAATTTTAAAATTTTGAATATTAGTGAAGCGTCAGAATAACATTAGTAACCTAAATTCTGATGAAAAATGCCTGAAGTTTAGTGTTAGAAGTTGATTTATTAGTTTCAAGCTTTCTGCAGACTATTTTTTGTTTTGGGTTTTTTTTTTTTTACGTGGAAAATTTTCCTTTTTAAAATGCTTTCACATTACGATTTAGAATTAATGCTGTCAATGAGCCGAGGAACTTAATTACCCTCGTCATTAATTAAAAAGAAAATTAAGTTTTATTCGTAGCAGTAATGCGGAAAATGCAGTGGTCCTCATTTTGCAAATTTAAAGCTTTTAATATATCTGAAGATTAAGATTTTTTTTACTGAAGATTATTTTTAAGAAGAATTATGGCATCAGCCAAAATTCAATATTGGAAAGAAGTGGCCATTAAATATGTAAATGCTAAATGTAATTTGCAGCCCAAATTTAATTTATATTTTAAATATATATCCTTCCTTTATTATTGTTCGTGTAGGCTC
>JAOWBB010003174.1:0-37827 GCA_028565995.1 Ricinus marginatus | reverse complement strand
TCTTCTTCCTGTACCTCGTCGACTTGTAGTACCCGTCCGTCAGATAATCGAAACCCACGTCGCATAAATCCTGAAATATCAATTTTGCGCCAACCGCAGTCGCCAGCGAAAGTTAAAATTAAATTAGATACACAGAAAATTTTCTTACCCTCTTCAGATTTAAAGGTCGAAAGCAGCATTTAATTAAAATCAGAATCAGAACGATGGGCAGAAACAGAGCCAGATTTTGGAAGCAAAGTCCTGCCCAGTTCCGGACACATGGATTCTCACAAACCTGAAGCCTTCCTTCCGCATCGTTCCGGGGCACAGCAAATCCACTCCGGTTCATTTCGCGTGGTCTTCTAAACACGCACTTAGAGATAAATTAAAGCCGAATGGACGCAAAAGACTGGCTGACGCTTAATCCCTCAAAAATCAAGTAAAGTGTGCGACCGTTCGAATTCGAAAACAGAAAGGACTGGGTTTCGGGCAGCTCACAAAAGCCAGGGACGACGTATTTGTTTAAACTTAATGCAAAACGTGGAACTTTCCATTTGTGAAAGGGGATTAAATAAAAAAGGTTACCTTTCAGGTAGTTTTCAACGACTCGGATAATTTGACTTTGTCGGTTTGTTCGACCGTGTCAGTCTCATGGTTGGACCGCCTCATTATTCGCTTGCGGCTTTCATTATAGCCGATTATATAACAGCAGAAATCCATGTCACAAACAAAATGTTTTCCTTTCTTCAACCTTGAACGGCGAACGGCCGACATTTCTCGCTGTCCTTGTCCGTTTCCAGCAGCGTTCCTCGATGGATCGCGGACGGTGCCCATTGGCAGACTCGCTCGGGAAGGAGTCTGAAAGATTTTTCCGATCATCTGCAGTCGAGCTTTGCAGATCGATCCTTACCCGGTGCATGGGGCTGGCGGAGCCGAGGGTTTACCTAACCTTACCGAAATTCCGAACCCGGGGAAGGCACAGGTCGGGGATGCGAGGCAAAAGAATGCACATGTATACCATACACATATATATATATATGAATACATCATGAGTTTTTCATCTTCCAAAATATATTGTCATTTCGTAATCGTTGACGCTGACGGACGACTATTACGCAAAACTCCGAAAATTACATAATGCGACGGACGTTAAATATTAATGGGTGAAAAAAATTAACATTTTTCACTGACACAAAACCGACATTTTAACAGTCGGATCCAATTTTTCTCCTCGTCAAAACAAAAACACAAAAAAATGGCGGGGGTAGAAGGAGAAGGAGGAGGAGGAGGGAAAAACGTTTTTTTTTCGTGTGCGGCGACGGAAACCTCAATTTCCTCGCTGTCGGGACCCGTGGATTCCCCCGAAACCGCGTCCCTTTGGTTCGCCAGCAGCGGCGCACAAAGAGAGCAAAGCTGCATGGTTAGGAGAAACGGATGTGGCATCTTCGTCTTATTCGAAAGCTCGCTCCCTTACCCCGGGGGAAGAACTTTTATTTGAACTGGTAAAAGGAAAAGTCCTCGATTTCCCGGTGGAAAAGCTATCGGTCACGAGAGACGAATGCCAAGCTCGAACATACGCATTCCGAGATGGTGCAAGTGCACATGCAAAATCCTGATTTGTTAGCAAAAGAGGGCTGCGCGACTGTTCTTGGGATGGCATTGGCTTCATAGTTGGTCGTCGAAAGGGCTGCAGCTACCTTTTAAAGTCAAGATAGACATTGAAATCGTTTGCATTTTTTCCTTTTGTTACATTTAAAAATCACGACCAGACTGGACATCGTTCGAACACAAGACAGAACCATAATCGCAATCGAAAAATATAAACGCTTTACATTAACTATCACATATTTAATTAATTAAATTTTCGAATCATTATGTTTTTAAAAATTTAAAAATACGTATACGTCCATATCAGACGAGCATTTTAACCAAAAAACTCGGGCATGCTTTTGAATGTATTTCTGTTAACTTAAATGGTCAAAAGCAGCTCTAGCACTGTTTAAAATAAAATTAATAAAGCGGTTTCAATTATGATTTGGCTCCATAATAAATAAATGCAAAAAATGTACAAGCTAAAAAAAACAGGCGCGTTCTCCTTTTATTTATCCCTTAAAAAAATGTATATTCGTCAGCGATCCTGAATGTATGCGGCACACGCACACAAAATGCACACCAATAAAGCAGGATCTTCACGTGTATCAAAAGCGCATTATTTCGAACTGAAAAGTCAAATTTGTGAAGCACAGCGTGCTTTGGTTAGGAAGCAAATTTTTTTACATAAGATCGAAATTTTCTGTTCGTTATTGCGCTTGAAACCGCGGGGCAAAAACAAAATGGAACATTCAGTGTTTGGCGTGCTAACATTCGGAAAGTGCTGGACAGTGCAATAACCCCATCTTCGCTCGATCCAGCATTCGGATTTTGACGGGAACAGGGCAGAGAGAAGTCTGTCGTATCGTTGGCACAAGTTTCAGGGATTCACCTTACCAAGGGGATCCTTTGAGATCTCGAGGAAGAATTCGTCGATGGACATCCTTTGCGAGTGGGCCGAATTAAAATTGGGAAAATTGGGATGGGATCGATCCGGGAAATTCTCAAAAAACTCAAAAGCAAATGAATAACAAATACGATGATCGGTCACATGCGTCCCTTCTTCTGCAGTTTGTATTTTATTTGCGATGTAAAACAGAAAAAAACTTATAGTTCCATCTTAAAAAATCGTGTAACAAATTTGGAAAAGAAATCATTCGTGTTACATAATTTTAACAAAAAAAAAAAAAAAAAAAAAAATAAACTGATCAATGAAATCCTTAGTTCGTAATTTGGGATGCACATTATCCAAATCCTAATGAATAACACATGAAAGGAAATAATTAATAAATGTCTTTCTTTCAATCTATAAACAAACTCAAAATTTCAGCCTTCAATAACTGTAATGATTTCCGTAATGAAAATAGCGAGAAAATATATATGTATATATATATACATACATACAGACATATATGTATATACATGCGTGCCCGCACACACCTAATTCTGTTCTTACACGATGATTACGGTGAAAAATATTCTCATTTTAACTGACAGTACTTAGAATGGGAAGGAATGGATTTGTTCGTATTGAAAAAGTTTTTTCAAATAACTTATATTTATTTTTGATACAGGTTTAATCGGGACAATCTACTCAAGATTAATTTGTATCCCTAAAATGGACATAAAGATCTATAATTTCTATATTAACGCTTTTTACATATAACCTTATTGAAAAGATTAAAAAAATAATAAATTAAAACGCATCTGCCACTTCTTAAAGATATGAAAATGCAACTCCATTTCATTAATGTATTAATGACAGCGTGCGTTAAAAAGGGAAAAAAAAATTTAAAGTACCTTTTTGATTTAAAAATTAACAAAAAAATTAGCATCAACTTTTGTGCACGAAAAAAAACAAATAATGTCGCTGAAAAGACGGGTCACTGTTAAAAAACGACGACGAATATGCACAGCTCACATTATATCTGCTTAATTTTTACGATCACGAATTAATCCACATTCTTTTTGCTTTTCAATATGAAAATTTACATTTCACAATACGCTGTCGTTGATTGAATGGGGAACAGATGTAAAAATCATAATATTAAAATATGGATAGAAATTGAAAAGATTTTTTTTTTTCAGTTTTCAATTTTCTTGAGCGCAGAATTAACTTTCAAAATTTCCATAGACAAAAGTATTTTTTTTACAATTATTTCTATCGTGTAAAAAAAATTAGGTGTTTTTATTGTGGAAAGTCATTATCATGCAAGGAAATCGTAAAGTAAAAATTAAAACATAAATATGTAAACAGCAGAACGAAGTACTGAGGAAATATTTTGATGTTATTTTTTTACAAGCCGTTAAATTCCAATTAAAAAAAAAAAGTTTTGTAAAAGTAAATGTCAAAAAACGAAATCGAAAAAAACGTTCTATCAATGCAACATTCCGTCGTCGGATTCACTTTCATCCCCGTAGTCTTTCTCATTATCCGACAGGCCTTCACCATCGTTTTTCACCAAATCGTATGAATAACCCCAATCGACCAGTTCCTCAACAGTGGCCGAACCCAGCAGAAATGGTGAGAAATTCACTATCTTGTAGTTCTGTATGGATACAATTATTACATCCCGAGACATAACTGCAGTTCTATATTTTTTCATGATTGCTTAAAATAAAAAAAAAAAAAAGAAAAACGTTTTTATTCTCTACGGCAAACAAGAACAATTCATTAATATCTGGTTACGGTTTTACTAGGTTGGAAAATCCAATTTTTCCGGCACTCACTTTCAATGTGGGGATCTCCCTGCAGTTCAGGCCCATTGGCCAAGATCATGCGTATTTTGTCGGGGGAAAATGAAAAATCAGTTGGTTGACGAAGAACGGTTCCTCCGCAGTCCCTGATCAAACCCTGAAAAGGTAAAGCAAGTTATTGTGAGTTACAGAAACATTTTGCGAGTTACAATTTGAGTAACATAAGCAAAAACGAAAATAACTCACTGAAAACTCCTCTCTTGTTATTCTTTTGAACTCGCCCAAAAGGCAAACCTCACATTTTTCCAGCAAATACCCGGTTGAGAGTCTGGCCGCGGTGCATGCGTTTCCTCCCGTGGGATCCAAGCTTTCGAACCATTCCTCCGTCACTATGGAATTGAACATCAAGCACGTTTCGACCCATTCTTCGGTAACGATCCACTTTTTGTTCGCCAGGGCGTACAGAAGCTTCGGCGTGCAAAATGGCACCAATTCATCGTCGTCATTTTTGTGAAGGCCGACGATCAAGTGTGTCATTTCCTTCATCGGATTGACGGAATGCTCAATCTTGAATCTGTTGACAAATTTTTCGATGTTTTCCCGATTGCTGACACAGCTCGAGACAATGCAAATGTTTTTGCACGACGACAGCTTCAAACCCCTGCGACTCAAATTCTTACCCTCTTCTTTGTCTGTTGCAATTGTGCCATCATTGCATTTCACATCGAAATTTAGTTGATTTTGATTATTTTCATCGTTTTCTCTCCGGTTTTCGCCTTCTTTCGCAACGACGACCGCTTGTTTGCTAACTGACTCGCTTTCTGAATGCATGTTTTCAGTCGACTTGCTTCCCGAGACTACATCCTTGTCAATTGCCGATTCGTGTTTCATGAAAAATTTCATATCCGAAACCGGATCTTCCTTCTCTCTCTGTGAATCAATTTGACATTCGCTTAATAACAGAAAGCTCTCTTCAGAGTTGAATTTCATTACTGGATTTTCTTTCAGGTCCCCGGAACTTTCCCCGCCCATTGCGGATTTTTCGCATATATTCGCCTTGGATTCCCCATTTCTTATGGGCGACGCGGCATCAAAATCCCGTGCAATCGTACAGGAAAACCTGGGCGGTGTCTGCTCGATGAATATATCGGAATCGGATTCTTCGCCGGGTTGAGCATTGGCATTTTCTTCCGTAATTTTCTTTGGCGACAACCTCGAACGTGTCTTCGTTAACTGCACATTTTTACAAACTGAGTTATCGTCGAATGCGACTAAGTCATTTCCCTTTTCTTCATCTTGTCCTTTACTATGCCCAACTAATACACTGGCATTGGAAAGGATCGCAGCTGATTGAGTCACACACTTTTCTCCCTGACCAGTCGTTTTGCGTTGTGGACTGGCAATGTTATCTTTTTGATGATTTAAAATTTCCACATCAGCTCGGCTAAATTTCGTTTCTTTTTCTTCCGTCTGGCTACCGGTTACCCATGTTTTATTTAATTCGTGCTGAACATCGGTATCAAAATCGACGTCCATGATTTCAGATTCTACAATCTCATTTTCTCCATTTCTAACTAATCCATCGATTAGATTTTCATTTTGAGAAAGCTCATTTGCTATTTTTGAATTAGTACTACAAGTTTTATTTTTTTCAATATTATCGGAATTTGCAGTCGGATTTGTACACTGAATGCTCACTCGTTTCTTATAAACATTAGAAGAATAAAAGTCCTGAAATATTTGAGATGGAATCATCGAAACATCCCTGTCTCCCGAAAAAATCATCTCATTTTCATTATCGTTCCCAAACGTCTGAACGCAAGCGTTGACAAATTCAAGTTTTTGTGAAGTCTGTACTTCTTTTGCAGAACTCTGAAGGAAACTTTGTGAGGTCTGAATTTGAGCCTCAACTTTTTCGCGCTGAACGGCAGCGGAAACCAACGGAATAGGAGTCATTGCATCGGGAATTTTATACGCCATGTTTATAAGCTGAGAATCCTTCCCTAGATCTGTCAGGTTGGCATTTTCTTTCAAGAATGGCAAATTTGTTTGAACACCCACCGTGGTACTGCTTGTTCTAAACCCTTTCCTATTTCCGCCATGTAAAACTTTCGGGAATACGATTTTAACCACTGTGGATCGAGATCTTTTCAAATGTGGAGATAACCGCCCAAGTTGCAGAAATACAATTGAAGATTTTTTCTTTTTTTTTATTTTACCTAATAAGGCAAAAGGTATAATTTTACAATTCGTGCTTTTCACGAGTACCGCTGAATCTATGGTATTACTGGAACATGCTACCGAGCATTGCTTTTCATCTTGAGCCTTAACCTGTAATGCCGAAACATTATTGACTATATTATTTTCGTCATGTTTAGCTGAATCTAGAACGTTTACTGGAGAACTTTCATTTAACTCTTGATTTTCTGGGAAAAAAGTCGAAACTATTTCTTTTTCATTATTTTGGATTAATAAAGATCGAATCATATTATTTTCATTTTCGTTAATTGCGGCATTTCCATTTTTGTGAAACAATGGCGTTTTCAAAACCATTTCAAGTTCTTTCTCCATACCTTGGACAGTTTTTTTAAAGTCTTTTTCTTCATCGGCACTATCTGGAGTATCAAATCCTAAAAGTAATTCAGGATTTTGACTTAAATCTTCAATATATAAATTATTACCATTATTATTATTAGCGTTATTAAAAAAATAATCCATATCGCCATCGTTTTCTTCTGAAAGTTGTCCCACAGTTTTGTGCTTTGAAACATTTAAATTTGGTTCTCCTCCACTGATATTTAACGATTTGCGGGCCTGTCGTTTTTGTTCGTTGCTAACTTTAAAGTATGCTTTCAAATTAGAAACTCTGGACCATCCTGGAGAAACACAATAATTGCCATTATTAGCGGACACTAAACTGTCGTTTGATCTTATTATTTCATTATCGTCACTCTCTAAACTATTAACTTCTGCATTTTCTATAGCTAAGAAATCTTTTAATTTTGAATCATTTTTGTCTGATGGATTTTCATGGGATTCTGACACCGTAGCTGGCCTCGTAGTTTTATTGTTAAAGACTGGAGATTCATCAAAATCAATGCTATTAACACTAGAACTGTCCGAGACTACTACCATTTTTCTAGGCCGAACACGGGTTGATTTATTCTTCCCCATAATTGTCATAAGCGAAGGAACTTTATCCAATCTACTCCTCTTGACAGTCGAACATAATCCGTCTGAATCATAATCTTTGTCATCGAGAGAATTTTTGTTTGAGTTTTCGAACAAATTATTACCAATTTTTTCTGTAAAATTTTTCTGGACCGACTTTGGTATTTCTTCTATTTTTTTCCACCTTTCAGAAAACTTTCGGGAAGCATTGTTTGAACCAGTAGCACTCTCGATCTTCATCTTCTTAGAACCCGAAGTATTGTCATTTTTATCTGGATAACTTTTTGATTCATCCAAATCGGAAATTAAAGATGTTTTTTTCACACCATCCTTTGTGAAATTTTGAATGCTTTCAAATGTAGGTAAAATCTTTTTTTTTGCCTTTTTTATCTTTTTTTTTGATTTACATCCATTTTTCTGACTTGCAATAAACTCATATGGATCATTATTGCTTTCGTTCAAAATTTCATTTTTGTTCACAGCACTTATTTTCTCATTATCCCCTGCATTTGCTTTTTTTGATTTGTCATAATCAATTCTGACGAAAGAACTATTTGAACTGGCATTTTCTTTTTCATTCATAAAAGATTTCATATGATATTCATTCATATTTTCCTCGGCATTGCCACATTTATCGTCTTCTGAACTTTCTGCATTCTCAACATTCACTGACACCGAATTTCCAAAATTACTCAAAGCTGAATCTCTTTTAACATCATGGAGCCAATTGTCTACCTTTTGTTTAGCAGGTATTTCTCCCAACCTTTTTAATTTTTTTTCAATTTCAGATAAATCAGATTTGTAAACTTGAGACTTTGATTTCAACTGACTAACTGACTTCAGATCCTGATTATCTTCCAAATTATTTGTTTCGTTCGTCATTTTAATACTGGCAATTCCTGATATACTTGAACCAGAATCATTGAAATTTGTATCTTCATGGACAACTGCCTTAGTTTTATAGTTCTTATTATTTCTTCCACTTCTTTCATATAAAATTTCTAAAATTCTTGAATTATTTACTAATTCTTCTGCTAATCCCCTAAGAGCTGGGTTGAGATTCACAACTTTAAAAAAACAAAAAGAAAATTTAAATTAGTATTGAAGAAAATAAATTTGAAAGCAATAAAAATATCTTTTAATATGATGATAAAAAGTCTACAATGATTAACAAAATAAAGTAATAAACAAATTTATATTAACACAAATATCTAAAGCATTTACAAAAAACTTATTTTACTGATAATTTTAAAATCATCATTTACATTTATATATAACTATATTTAAATACATCATTTATATTTATTCATTTTTAAGAATAATAAAATATACCAACCATCAGCTCTAAAAGCAACTGGAAACTCATAACACATCTTTGCTATTTTTGATAAAATGTGATTATTGTTTGCTTCTCTTCTTTTAATAGGATGTCTACATAAAGGACAGGTATTTTTTGAACTAGATACTCTATATAATAATTTCCTAAAACAACTCAGGCAAAAACTGTGTCCACAAGTTGTAGTTACAGGTTCGTTAAAAAATTCATGGCTGAAAACAAAATAAAAATATTAAATTAAAAAAAAATTTAAAGAAAAATTTTATTAAAAAAGAAAACTATGAATTTCTCACCAGATTGTGCAAACTACATTTTTTGTAATATTCCACAGATATTCATCCAATTTCTTTACAATTTGTTTTAATGCATTTTCATCAAAGTTGTTTTCCATTTTACTAAAAAATGAAAAAAGTTTGAACAATTAAATTTTATTGTAAAATAAGAAATTGCATCAGTTGTTATTAAAAATTTTTACTAATTTTTGAATAATTTGAATAAATATTTTAAATATAAAAAGCTTTTCTTAGTCCTTGGGTTTTCTTGTAATGAATATCAGATTTGTATGAATAATTTACACAAGAGTAAAATGTCTGATGCAGATTGACCCAAAATCAATGATTGTTCTACCATCAGCTAGACATAAATTTTTTGAATCTACATGTGATTTTTATTTTGATTATTAAATAATTAATTATAACTTTTCAAGATTCATATTAAATATTGGAATGTGATGTAGGAGATTATTGTTTTCATAAAATTGGTTTTCCTAAATTATGCTGTTCATTAAGAAAATAAAATCACATATATACATATCACAATATCAAACATTATAATATTTCTATGTATATAGATACTTTTAAATATATATATAATGTACAATGCTTTGCCAAATGTATTTTTTAAAACTCTTCAAAAATAAAAAAAATTCAAATCGTTCAAATTTAGCTGTGAGCATATTGACACTTCCATTAACCTTACATAATTAAATATAGTCTAAAGACCTATATTTATATCAACAAAAATATTTTATTCCTTCTCCAATGAAATAAGTAAAAAATCTTTTAGTCTCTTCCTGCAGATTAAAATATCATTTTATTCATTAAATTTTGTCATTCTTATTATTGTAAATAAGAATTTAAAAAATATAAAGCAAGTAGTTGCAAAAAGGCAGGAAAAAATGAAAATTTGAAAACAACTGCACCCGCGATTATAAAAGCTTTTAAATTAATAAAAAGACAAAGTGAAATATTTAAAATATTAATAATTAATTAACAAAAAGAATTGTAAAATGGACGAAAAAAGTGTTCTACAAGATTCATATTCATGAAGAATTGATAGTTATGAAAAAGTATGATCGTTGTTGAAATCTTATAGAAAGATGTATAATCAACGAAAATACATGCTTCCTAACTTCAGTGTACTCACGCTGAAAATATATCTAAGGTAGCGAAGCTTAATTACAAAAAAGGAAGCGATAATCTTTTCTTACTAAAAGAAACAAAAACAAACGGAAATGGCGGTAAATTCATGACACGTTAAAGTATTTTTAGTATTTGCTCGAAATGCTGAAAAATGTTTATTGAGTATAATATAAGTTTCTGATAGACTTATAAAGTATTTATATGAAATTCTGATTTAATTGCAAATATATCCAGTTTTTTTTATTATGATATCAATAATCCATGTGCACGGCCATGGATCCAAAATAAATAAATGAACAATAAGGTTATGTCTTCAAGAACAAAAACAATTGAAGTTCCATAATCGTTGACATTGTAAAATATGTCCTTTTAGGTCTCAATTAATGTATGAAAGGATAGAAATTAATATTTTTATCGGTAAATTTTATTTAAAAAAAAAAAAATTCACTATAGTGTAATTTGTCAGCTAAGGTAGAAACTTAAAAATTATTTATTCATTACTTGATTAAGAGAAATTTCGTCTCGTAAAATAAGGTGTAGTTTTAAAATGAGAAGAAAGTAAATACATGGTAAAATTCTTTAATTTGAAAGAAATGAAAGCGTAATAAATGCGACAATTACTCATTTAAGTTCTTTTCATATTAGAGGGGCAACTTAAATGTTTGTAATATAGCAAAGATTCATGACATAATTAAAAAAAATTTTATAGTAGATATGCTTTTTTTATTTTTAAAACTAGTAAAGCGCTTAAAAGTAGAAACCGCATAATGCTTTTGAAAATTTTTCATTTATAAATTTAAAAAAAAATAATGCAATATGGAATGTAGACTTAATATAAAGCAGTTGATGTATTTTGATATAAATTCACAAAATAATCGAAAAATATAATTTTCGTGTTTAACTAAGACAGGAAAAAGTGCTGGCTATTATAAGGAAATTTCTTTTCTTAAATTTTTAATTTTTAAGCAAATTTTTGTGAGTTAATCAATTTCAGATTTAATTACAAGGAAAAGTAACCAGCTACATTCTAGATGCCTATTTTAAGCTATGAGTTAACTATTTAGTTTTTGTAATTTAAATTTTTTTTCTTTCTAAAATAATCCCTTTTTATTAGGTTATAAAATTATTGAAAAATTATATTAAAGTGATAATTTTTTTTACAGTGATTATTTAATAGTTTCAAATGAAAATGAAAAATACTAAATTTCAATTAATAGTTATCAGTTGAGCAATAATATAGCAAAAATACAAATATGGGAAGAGAAAATACTAATGAAGATTATGATGCCAAAGCAAATCAAAATTTGTCAGAAAGAACAATATGGATTATATTTGGGTCATTATTACTTGATTTACTGGCATTTACAATGATTTTACCCTTGCTGCCTTCTCTATTGGACCATTACAAAGCTCATGATAGTCCAAATGGTGCTTATAGTTGGCTTGAATTAAAAATAAGACATTTTCAAGAATTATTGGGGACTCCAGACAGATTTAATTCTGTTCTTTTTGGAGGTTTTTTAGGTTCCATGTTTTCATTTTTACAATTTTTGGCATCACCAATTGTTGGAGGATTATCAGATGTGTATGGAAGAAAGCCTATTCTTTTATTATGTTTGGTAAGTATCACAATTTTTCACCAACAATTATATTAAATATTAACAAAAGTTTTTTTAATTATTTATGTGATTAAATAAAATTTAAATTTTTTACTTAAGTGTTGACCTTGTATTATATTCAAATATTTGCTTAGAATTTTTTTTTAAATTATTTTCAGGGAGGTATTTGTGGATCATATGTTTTATGGGCCTTATCAAAAAGTTTTACGTTATTTATTTTGGCAAGAATAGTGGGAGGGATCAGTAAGGGCAATGTTGGTCTGTCAATGGCAATCATAGCTGATGTTTCTACCATAAAAGCAAGAGGCAAAGGAATGGTTGTGTGAATTATATTATCTCTATGTTTATATAGTTCTGTTAATTAAATACCTGAATGTATATTATTACAATATACATTAACAAATATTATTATTTTCAGGCACTAGTAGGAATTGCTTTTTCTATTGGTTTTATAATTGGTCCACTTATTGGGGCAATTTTTGCTAAATGGTCACATGGTCAAACTGGAGATTGGTTTGTAAAACCAGCTCTTTTTGCTGTTCTTTTATCTTTTGCTGATTTTTCATTTATTTCAATATTTTTTGTAGAAAGCTTGCCAAAGGTTAGTGTTATTTACAAAAAAAATTTTAACATGAGCATAACAGTTAAATATTAAATAAGATTAAAATTTACAATTTTTAAATTTTATTGAAATTTAGAAATTTAAAAATATTATTTAAATGAAAAATTATTGATCAGAGTTCATTTTTTTGCCAAATTTAAAAAACTACATAGGAATGTGATCCAACCATGAAAATTGAATATTTATTCCAAAAACAACAAACTATTTAATTTTTGCACATAGCTTTTCTTTCACTTTTGTTTTTTAGGCAGTTTTTAATAATTTATGATTTTTATTATTGAGATCTTAATTTTATTTAATACTGAAAAGCAAAAAAAAGCAATGAAATTATATATTTTAAGGTATATATTTTTTCCAGGAAAAACGTGCAAAATCTTTAATAAATGGTTTAAGTCAAGCTGTAGCTTTCATTAACGTTAGAGCTATATTTAGATTTCAAGCTGTGAAAAATATAAATAAGAAAGACCTAAAAAATTTGCAGACTTTGGGAATAATTTATTTTATTTATCTACTTATTTACAGGTTTGTATTAGAAATAATTTTTTAGATATTAGAAAATTAGTGATACAATTTAGAATAAAGAAAAAAAATCTCATATAATGGTTTCATTTCCCTTATTTAATGGTTTTTACAATCTGTCTATAATAAACCAAATTTTCTTTTTAAAAATTTTATATTTCATGAAATATTTTTAATATAAGCTAATATGATTTAAATTTTTAAGAGGAAGTTTTTCATGCTGAACGAAAATAATTTTGTTGGAAGTCGACAAATACAACAGTTTCAACATTATATAAAAATTCATTAAATATAATGTCTCTCATATTTAATGGATTGGTAATGATGATGATGATAATAATAATAAGAAAAAGAAGAATTTTATTCTGGTCATTTTTAGATATGGGATATATTATGTAACATCGTTTCTTCTGAACAAAAATTATTAATACTGATTTGAGTTTATTTTCATAGTTTTTAAATAATGTTATTAATTCAATATATATCTAAAAATATAATTCATCTCATACTTTTTGCAAAGTTTAATAAAATTATTATTCTTTATTATATTTCTAATTACTTGACAAATAGTTGTAGAATTGAGAATTATGGATATTCAAGTATAAAGTATGGATGTTAAAAAAAATTGTTTTTCAGTTTTACACATTTTTTTTTGGACATATTTGTATGAAAATTTTTCTATTTTCAATATTTTTACTCATTTTATTCACTATTTTCAAAAATAGTGGGCTGGAATTCACTTTAACATTTTTGACACATCACACTTTTCACTACTCTTCCATGGAACAAGGATGGATGTTCTTCGGTATCGGTCTTGTGATGGCTATGCTTCAAGGTTCTTGGGTTCGACGTTTGCCTGAAGATCAAGTGAAGCCAGTAGCCACTTTAGGACTGTTTCTCATCATTCCATCATTCTTATTCATTGGTATTGCATCGAAACCGATAATTTTATTTATTGGTTTATTATTGTTTGCTATATGTGTGTAATATTTCATTTTCATGACATAAAATTTTTTAAAAGTTTTACTTACCTATATTACATTACTCTAATAAGATCAAAAATGTTTTTAATTTCATAGCCACTGCCATGGTAGTGTCATGTTTGACCACTTTGGCATCCAAATTTGGACCCGAAGATCAAAAAGGGACCGTTTTGGGAATCTTTCGTTCCCTCGGAGCACTGGCTCGGGCAATAGGTCCAGTCATTGCATCAACAGGTAAATTTTCATTTTAAATTGTTTTTAATATGAAGAATTTTTCTTATAATTATCGTTTCTTAATTAATTTTTAATATTTTGTGAATTAAATAATTAATTTTTTCAGCATTTTGGAGCGTCGGTTCTACTTTGACTTATTTTGTCGGCGGTATAGCACTGGTTTGGCCGTGGTACGCTCTTCGTAATAGTCAAATAAAATAATTTCCAGAGAGTTATACAAAACCACTTACATTTACAAAAATAGCACAGTTTTAAACAATGACTTAAAAGATTATTTTATTTTACTCAAAATTTTTTTTACTCTCAAAAATTGGAATTATTTAATTTATGATGGTTAAAACTAGAATAGTAAGACTTTAAACGTATGTATGTATCATGTTTGATCACCTAGATATTCAAATATGAACTTTAAAAAGGGATCGTTTTTGGAATTTTACGTTTCCTCAGAGTACTAATTCGGGCAATAGGTCCAAACATTGCATCATAATATTAAAGTAATAATTTAAGATGAAAATTTTTCTTATAATTTGAAGAATTCTTCTTATAATTATCTTCTTATTTAATATTATTATTAAATATCTTATTACTTAATATTAATTAATCATATATTAAATGCCTAATACTTATATTAATTAATTTTTAATATGTTATAAATTAGGCAATTAATTTTAAAAACTTTAGTTCTTCTTCCTTTCCATAAACTATTTTCACCTTAGGTATTCTGCTTCAAAATCAAACAAGAAGAAATTCTTTTCAACTTTCCTTACTTATATGAATATCTCTTAATTATCTAGATTCTGTACTGTCTGGAACTAATGAAAAAGAGCTGTTACATATTTTAATGCTAATTTTATACTTATAAATTAAAAATTAATTAAAATCTCTATCTATTGTTATCTATGCAATTTAAAATATGAACGTAAAGTGATATTTTAAGATCTTATAAAATATTTAAATATATATATAATCTTAATGTAATGACGTATAAAATATGACTGAATTTTAGATTTATGCAAACAAATTTTTCAAGTTTTATTTTTTTCATTTTAAAAGGCAATTTATCGTTATTGTCAAGTATTTCTTTCGATGTCTGTCTTCCTATTAGATTTCATTGCTGGTTTTTATATAACCAATTAATTTAGCATTTAATAATAAAAAGTTCTTATGATCTGAGATAATCAAATCTTAAAAATGCAATAATAAATGTCAGAGAGGAGGTAAAATATTGATCATAATTTGTTTGCTAGTGAGATCTCTGTAATATGTTTAATCTCAAAATGTGCCTTGTAAAAAAACATAAATTCTGGTTTTGAAATGGAATTTGTTTAAGAAGAGTAAATTTTTTTCAGATAGCAGCTTCATATGTAAGATCTAAGTATGTATTTATTTTCTTTTTCGACCTAATTTTATTAGGCCCAAAAATAAGACTGCTGAAAAAAGTGACAAAAATTTATTTTTTAAGGCAAATATTTTTCATCTTAAGGAAAAAGATTATTATATCATTAGTTAAATCAAAAAACTTATGTATTTTTCTTTACTCTAATTATGTGACGGGTTTTAAGTCTCTTTTAAAAATTGCTTAAAGATCTCATTGGCAGCAGTTATATAGTCTTATTTCATTTCAAAAAAATCAATTGCTGTCGATTTAATTTTATATTGCTTCATATGTCGAATTTATTAACAAAAATAATGTTTATTGTACATCTTATTCCTAGTTAAATTTTTTTTGAGACTTTAGATGTCATGTGAATAATAACAGTTAAAAAGAGATAATCTAATTTAAGCTTTTATATTTATTTAAAAAAAATCATAGTTCGAATTTAGTTAATTACAAAATGTGTTTCTGAAAAAAGAATTATTTATTTATAATTGTTTTCATTTCATATTTATTTTGAATAATGAATGGTCAAATTTTTTCTTAGGTTGAATAAAAGAATTGTGAATCTCTTAATGAATGTATATAAAGGTTTCAGGATATTTTTGTTTTTATTTTATTTTTTATATTTATAAAAAAGTGATACCAGTATTTATTTAATGTTGCTTATATGGTGCTAAAAATTTTTAATAAATGTAAAACCACCTTTTCTTTTACTAAATACAAGTAAAGAAGTTTTAACTTTTTCTTAAAATGTTTTTTATTTTTATATTTTTATTTTGAAAATTATATAATTATAATGCTTTTTTTACTATTTTTGTGTCATATTTATGTAACTACAGTTTGAAAATTATCAACCGTTAATGATTTTATTCTTGTTGATTGCCAAACAATGAAATTAAAGTAAAATCTAGATTTGCCTGTAAACATTTTAGCGTCTGAATAAGAAATATTTTAAATTATTCAATTCTTTAAACGAAGTTGAAACAAATTCAAAATTTCAGCAGTATTATAACAGAATAAATTCAGAGTTCAGACTTTGTTAAACCTGGCTTATACATATTTTTTCCACATTTAATAAAATAATTTCAAAACAGAAAAATTATTTTAAAAAAATTTTTAAGATTAAATTTCTTTGAAACAAATTGAAAAAAATTTTTAAGTTCTTAATATTTCATATTACGCACATTTGGTTTGAATAAAAAATTTCCAAACTGTTCAAATTATTCTTTTAAAAACGAGAAATACATAATTATCTATTTGCTGATTGATGAAAAATTAGCTAATATTGAGTCCGAGGATTTAGAGGAACAATGTAATCCTTAAATTCTTATAATTTGAAGATTCAAGACCTTTATTTTTAAAATTTTATGACAGGAATATATATAACGAGGATTGTGAAAGATAATTTTTTAAGCCAACTTATATTAAAACAGAAGCTAATTTGAGATATTGAAAAAAAATTATAATCACAGAGTCAGAATTTCTAATTGGAACTCCTAATATGATTGTCGTCGATTGATTAGCGAAACTTCTAATCATAAAACGTATAACCCTGAAGGAATTATTAGAAAAGGATGAGAAATTACAACATTATAACTATAAGAGGAGAAACTTGGGTTCTAAGTTTTAGCCGAGTTATAATCACAAACCGAATCCTAAGATCAAATCAGAAAAACAAAGCAAAAATTATTCATAAAATTCCAATCCTTTGTGATTAATTGAAAAGAGCCAGCATTTAATTAAAATCCAATAATAGCTACAAACGTACAACATGATTAATTTTTGCTAAATGTTGTCATGTCTTCTTGTAAATCGTTTGACGAGTTCGAGTCTTTTTGTCAACTGAATTTTACTTGAAAAATCAAAAAAAGGCCGCTCCATGCAGAATGCTTTCTCCGTTTGGTACACAAAAAGTAAATATCAAACGCTGAAAGCATTAATTTCCAGTCTTCGGAAAGCAGTACTGTTTAAATTGCGGTCACGTTTAATAAAATTAAAGCTTTTTCCTTTCTCCTTCATGTCTAAGCTTGTAATTAATCATTTAAATTATTGCCAAAGGCGCCATTAATCGAATTGAGCGGCAAAATTTGCCACATCTTGTCTTAGAGTTAAAATTATTACGGAAACAGCCGTTACACCGCCCGCCCACATCTTTTACTGACCTAGATTCAAGCCAGATAGTGCTAGTCACATAAACACTCATATTTGTAAATAAATCAAATATATGTTCGTATTTCAAATGGCAAAAAAAGAAGAGAACTCTTCTTTCGAACATGATACAATTAGTTTAAAATCTCAGGACTTTGGTGAAGTGGAAAATGTCAGGGTAGTTATAAGAATAAGACCATTAAATGATTCTGAAATTTCATTTGGTTATAAAGAAATTACCAGTGTGGATAGAGTTAATAATACAGTAAGCGTCATCAATCCAAAATCGGGACCCGAGGAGCCTCCGAAAACTTTTACATTTGACAGTGTATTTGGGAAAGATTCAAGTCAAGTAGACGTTTACAATGAGACAGCCAGACCCATTGTTGAGAAAGTATTGGCAGGTTATAATGGCACAATATTTGCCTATGGACAAACTGGGACGGGAAAAACATTCACCATGGAGGGCATAAATTTAAAACCTGAATTGAGGGGCATCATTCCTAATTCATTTGCTCATATATTTGGATATATTGCAAAGGCTGATGATAATATGAAGTAATGATCGTTTTTTATTGCATGTAAAATCATTTTATAAATCAATCATTCTAATTTTGAACTTCAATGCTTTAAACAATTTATGAATAATTTTTATTAATATTTAAGCTTATATAAACCAAAAGTCTCTCAATATATTCAAAAATTGTGCTTATATTAAAAAAGAAATCTTTTTCAGGTTTTTAGTCAGAGTTTCATATTTAGAAATATATAATGAAGAAGTTAGGGACTTACTAATTAAAGATGTAAAAAATCGTCTTGAAGTCAAAGAAAGACCTGATATTGGCGTTTATGTGAAAGATTTATCTAGTTATGTGGTAAATAATGCTGATGACATGGAATCAATCATGGACCTAGGCAGGAGAAACAGTAAGTGAATAATAAGTTTGTTTTAAGTAATTATTTGTAAAGATCTTAAATTTTTTATTTTACTATAGAATTAAATATTTATAGGAATAGTTGGTGCTACTGCAATGAATGCAGAAAGCTCCAGATCACATGCAATTTTTACTATTACTATAGAATCTAGTAAAGATGAGGGAAATGGGTCTACATATTTGAAAATGGGAAAGCTTCATTTAGTAGATCTTGCAGTAAGTTCTGCTTTTGTAGTGACAGAATATTAATATCTTTTATTTTGAAGAGCATTTTTATTTATTTTTCCAAAATTCCAAATTCTAGGGTTCTGAGAGGCAGAATAAAACTGGATCAACTGGAATAAGATTAAAGGAAGCAACCAAAATTAATCTTTCACTATCAACTTTAGGTAATGTTATTTCAGCATTAGTTGATGGGAAAAGTACTCATATTCCTTACAGAAACTCTAAATTAACTAGACTTCTTCAGGATTCATTGGGTGGGAATTCAAAAACTGTGATGGTAAATTTTTATTTTTGTTAAAATAGTCATTTAATAATTTTTAAGATTATTGCTTTGGATCATGTCTTTAAAATGTCTCAAATATTATTATTTTTAAGAGATATAGTTCTGTCAAAGGAAAATTATGTTTTGGAAAAAATTGGAGGATATATTTTTATGCTTTCATTTGTAAAGGCAAAACAAAATTTTCTTAAATTTAGAATTTTTTGAGCTATTGGCATTTTATACTAATTAATAAATAAACTTCAAATCTATACATTTTTAGTGTGCAAATATTGGACCAGCTGACTATAACTATGATGAAACTATTAGCACATTAAGATATGCTAATAGAGCCAAAAATATTCGCAACAGAGCTAGAATTAATGAAGATCCTAAAGATGCTCTGTTACGTCAGTTCCAAAATGAAATAGAGGAACTGAAGAAAAAACTTGAGGGATGTGATGAAGGTAAAATTATAATTTGATTACTAGCATGAAAAGATAGAAATTCAAGATTTATGATTTATATTTTCTAAATAGAAAAGCTCTATTTGTTAAGGTTTTACCAGTGGCTCAGATGAAGAAGGTGAGAAACTTGTTGAAAATGAGAAAGCAGAAGAGGAGGATTCTGAAAAGCAAAGGAAAAAAGCTTTAGAAGATGAGAGAAAACGTGTTTTAGCTGAAAAGAAGAATACTGAAATTTTAAAAGCTCAGTAAGTAGCCAGCCTTGTTCTCAGTATCTGGCTGTACTTCAATTTAGCTCAATAATATGCCAAAAAATTTAAAAATAAAATCATAACCTTACAAATGTCATTTTCAGACAATTGAAAATTAATTTAAAGGAAAAATTGGAAAGTCTGGAAAAGAAAGTTCTACTTGGAGGTGAAAATCTACTAGAAAAAGCTGAAGCTCAAGAAAAACTTCTTGAAAGATCAGCAAAGGAATTAGAACAGAGGCTTAAAGAAGAGGCTGAACTTAAACAAGCCTTGCAAGAAAAAGAAGTAAAACATTTTGGGAATTGCTTTTATTTTTGTTTTAATAAGATAAAATTGTTTGGTATTATTTGTTAACAAAAATAATTCTGTCCTTAGGCTGAAAGAATTGACATTGAGGAAAGATATTCAACTTTGCAAGAAGAGGCAGCTGGCAAAACAAAAAAGTTGAAGAAAATTAGTCAGATGTTGATGATGGCAAAAGCTGAATGCAATGATTTAAATCAGGAGCACCAGAGAGAAAAAGAAGGTTTGTGGGACGGTGTGCGAGCTCTTAACAGAGAAATACAACTCCACGATTTGATTCTGAACAGCTATATTCCTGTTGAATATCAAGTAAGAAATTTCTGTTTGACTTTCAGATACAGTTCGCTATTATTTAAGATCTATATTTTTGCAGGAAACATCGTTATTAAAATTGTAAATTAATAAGTTAAACTTTCGTGTTATAAATTTTATTATTTATTTGGACTTAGGTAATGATTGAGAGATATGTACATTGGAATGAAGATATTGGGGAATGGCAATTAAAATGCGTTGCTTATACCGGAAATAATATGAAGAAGCAACAAGCTCTTTCTTCTCATGCACAGGGTCATGAGGTGCGTTATCTTTTAAAGGTTAAAAGCTTTTTTCTTTGTATCATGTTTTATACAAGAACCTTGTTCATTTTATATTAACAATAAATTACTCTTTCTAGCTCATAGAATCCGAAATTTATAAAATTGATTTTTCATCACGTTTTAGGTACAGCAACCAGATTTGTCACATGTTTATCTTTCATATGATTCAGAACATGTCATGAATTCAGCTAAGCAGATTAGAAGACCGAAAACTTCCCATGCAATAGCTAGACCATATTCTGCGGTTCCGAGGCCGAAATCTATCAGGCCAGTGAGGGAAGTTAATTAAATAACATATACTTTTTAAACTTTAGGTGCTTTTTTTATATTAATTTTATAAGTTTTTTTAGTCTGTTATTCAGAAGGTAATGAAAATCATTGAACGGCTTCAATTAGTATAGCATTGGGTAATTTTCCCTTGTTATTTCTGCTTTGAAAATATTAGGTCACAATTTAGGTAAAAATAACGAATGCTTATACAACGCTAGTCATTTATAAGAAAATGAAAAAGCTTTATTTGTGAAATTAATATTTTAAAATTTGTAATATATTATAATTTTAAGACTATTGTTTTAAAGTGGAAAATATTTTTGAGTGATTTATTTGGTCACTAATTTCTGCCTTAATTTATATTTTAGGTTGTCAGTTATTTTTATATTGTTTTAGCTAAATTTTAATGATAATTGCTCTGAAATTTTTTATTTTTTATTAAATTGAGCACTAAACTTTTCGGTTCGTTTATATTTAGAATACTTTAAGCTGAATTATTTTAAATTAAATTTTAAAATGTATTAAAATGTCAGATTCATTCACCATCTAGTCAAAATTATCTTTTGGTTTGTCATCTGTAAAATTTTATTTTTGAGTATTAAAATAATAACAATCATTAAAGCTTAAAAGTAAGTTTTATAAAGAAATTTTTTTTCTCTATAGGTGTCAGATTTTTACAATAATTTATTAAATCTTGTACGTATCCTTATATATTTATAAATCACTTCTTCCTTAAATTAATGCTTTTGAAATTTTTCTAGTCTTAATTATCAATGAAAGCTTTAATTGTATGCAAAACAAAATATTGAATAATTAATATAAACTATTATATTTTTTAGCGCTATATTTATTTTAAAAAAGACTTATTTAGGATGAACCCATTAATTTTTAATATGAAATTATGAATAAGGTAATTTAACAAAAAATTCCACTTAGAAATTTAAAATTTTTGAATTCAAATCTCTGGTTTTAATATTTCAATTAAATTTTAATTTAGTGAAACTTTTTTAATCTTTTATATATGGTTATTTTTTATTCATTTGCTTTTATGCCATTTAAAGGGTTTAAACAAAAAAAACTTAACAAAACATTTATTATATCAATCAAATATCAGAAAAAAAATAATAAGAATTTGGTAATGATATTACATTAAAAACATAAAAAAAATTCACAACAATTATGCATACAGATTATTGATTTAATCTACACAATAAACATTGAGCTCAACACATATTTGACCAGATTTTAATTTAGATTCATGGTTATATTAAAAAGAAATAAAATTACATTTATTTTGTCTTAATTTTTAAAATAAAAACATTCTGACCTCATTTTGAGGAGATAAATCTAATGCTCCACTATCATCTGATGAAGAACATTCTTTTTTCCTCTTTCCTGTCTCTTTAGCTTCATTGCTTAGCATTTTATTAATAAAATTAAATCTTTCCAATCCCTTTGCTTTTATACAAGTTTCATTACTTTTAAGAGAATAATATTCCTTACTGTTTTCATCAGTTTTAAAGCTTTTTTCATAATGAGGCTTTAAAACATTCTCTGAAGTCATTTTTTCATCATTTTTATCTAAATTTAATGCTTCCTTTGCATTAAGCTGCCCCAAGGAGGCAGCCCTTTTGAAAAGTTTTCTTGCTTCATTAATATTGATTTCCAAATCACCATATCCATGAACATAAAACACAGCAAGATTGTACATAGCAGTTGGATGTCCCAAGTCTGAAGCTCTTTTATACATTTCTGCTGCCTAAAAAATCAGATTATATAATGATTATATAATGTTTAAAAAGAAAATATTATTTGTAAAGCTTATGACTTTTGCAATTACCTTTTTAAAATTTTGGTTTGTCCCTAATCCCATTTCATGACAAATCCCCAAATTAAAAATTGCAGCAGGATTGTCTACCTGTGCACCTTCTTCAAAATGGAAGAAGGCTTCTGAATATTTTTTATGTTCCATACATTCAGCCCCAAGGGAATTGCTTAAAGTTCCAAGAACTCTATAGTGGGCTTTTTGCAAATTATCAAACTTTGATTTATCAATCTAAAAAGCAATAAACTTATTATTGACCTTTTACTAATAAAGAGCATTTAAATCAGAGGTTTTTCTCATCTACCTCATTTTCATTTGCTGAATTGCTTTGTCCTTTATCACACTGTAATTTTGCCCTGGTTGCTTTGACTTCAGGAAGAATACAATTAAAAGAATGAATGGGGTTTTTAAAAAAATTAACCAATTTAAAATATTCATTCCAGGTATACTTGGATAAAATCTTGAAGGTACACTTTTCTGATGATGTAGATTTGTACAATATTTTTCTATGTGAGAATGGTTGCAGCAGATACCAGCTAATCGCGAATATCCCACTCTGAAATTCAAATTTTAAACAGATTAATGAAAAAAATTCAAAAATGTTTTTTACAGTTTCCATTATTATATAAATAACGATTACCAGTCGCAAAGCACCGAAGAAATCATTGAGATAATCGTTGGAGCAATATCCCCTTTCGGTTTTTGGATTTTCCCTTTTTTCCCAATCCCCGGAAAACTGTCCGCAAGTATCATCTTCCTTTTTCTGGCCATAAGATCGGCGATAGTCGGAAAATAAGATGCCTGTCGTCTTCGCCTGGGTCGTATCATGTCTTGCTACTCTCACTGATGTGCGACTATTGCAGTTACATAAATTTTTGCAAAATATGTACTTTAAATTTTTGCTACTACATCTCCACATTGTCCCTTATAATTCATAGGCCCTTGTATTTACGCATGAAGAAAACATTTATAATCGTAATAAGATAGGAGATTTTTGAACTCAAAATACATTTCCTTAACATTGATCATTTTATCTAAGTAAGAAATTGCACTGTTTTAATTGGCATGCAGAAAAAAATATACTGTTTTCACTTCGTTTATTTACTCGTTTTAACTATTAATATTGTACCAGCCCAAAATCAGTGCTATCAATATTTGAAAGAAAAAATCGGATCAACAAAGTTACAAGGCCAGTGACACCAAAGATACAGGCACTTGAATGTTATATTAAATTTTTACCGTCTTACGTTTACGTACGGCATGGATCATGCAAGCGACCCGAAGAAAGAATCTGAGACTCCAGCTGAACTGGAAAGTCAATTCATTTTAAGGTTACCACCTGTAAGTAAGGAAAAGATTCAATTCTTTTATAATCACTAGTCCAATAATAGCAGCCAAAAGTTCTACATAATAAAATTTCGATTAATCTTACATTTGGAAATAAACTGAATTTGTGAAAAGCTTGGAATGATTGCGACCTGATAAAAAGCTAAAAATACTTTTATTGTTGAAGTAAACAAGAAATCATACTTCCTTGCGGCCACTTTATTTTGAAAAGTTAATTTTTTGTAATTACTTTACAACCCACAAATGTTTGTGTAATTTAAGATAATGTAAATAATGAATCGTGCCTCTGATTTTAAATTTTTGTTTTTAAAATTGAAAAACAAAAATAATTTAATATTCTGAATATTAGTTAATAAAAAAATTTTCAAGTATTATTTTAAAATATAAATTATTATTAACTTTGATGTGTCTTCATTAAAATCCTTCTACTTTTATTGACATATAACAACTACACTGTCCAAATTAAATCTGCCATATTTTATTTGACAGTTTATAGCATATACGTTTAATGTATTATTAAAATTTGCTTGCATTCATTTAAATTCAGGAACCTTCAAAAATTTTAAGAGAACTGATTCAAAGTGGAGCTAATAATTTAAAAGACAGATTAAGCATAAGAATTGAAAATGATATGAGGATGGGTGAAGTTCGATTGGATCATATGTTGCTTCACGCCAAAGTAGTTGATTTTCCTACAATTATAGAATCATTAAAAACAATAGATAACAAAACATTTTATAAGACAGCTGATATATGTCAAATGTTATTGTGTAAGGAGGATGATGATCAAACTACTACTACTGATGAGGAATTACCAAATAAGGCAAAAAAGAAAGATCCAAATAGGGTTGACAAAAAATATTTATATCCACATGGAATTACTCCACCTATGAAAAATGTTCGTAAAAGAAGATTTAGAAAAACTTTGAAAAAGAAATATGTAGAGGCACCTGAAATAGAAAAAGAAGTTAAGCGATTACTAAGGGTTGACAATGATGCAGTTAATGTTAAATGGGAAGTTATAAATGAAGATGAAGACAAAACAAAATTACCTCCTAAAGAAGAACATGATAATGAAAATCAGGTTCCATCTAAAAATGTAAAGCAAGAAGTTAAAATTGAAGCTACAAATCAACAGATTGTTGATGTTGGTATGTACAAATTTTCAAATTTTTATTTATATAAATTGTACATTGTTAATTTTATAACAGATAATATTTTAGTATGGTAATATGTAAGATTTCAGTAAATTATTAAACCAAAAATTGTTGTCTTTCAATTTTCTTAAATGTTTTTTAAAACTAAAATTTCAATAATACAATACTGAACCTTATTCTTTTGGAAAATATGAAAATTTTAAAAAAAAAAATTTTCCTTTTAAAGCCTTAGTGAATTTTAAAATTACATGGTTTTTCAGCTGAACGTGACATATTTGGCAGTGCAGTATCAGATAGTGAAGAAGAAACTAATATTAATATAATGGAAATGGAAGATACAAGTCGATTATCAGGTGATGACAGCAGGCTTTCAGATACATTATCATTAGGCATAAGCCAGAACACAAACTCTAACCAACAACAGCATTTAGTCACAGAGTTCAGCAAAGATATGTTTAATGATTCAAGAAATGTTAAAGAAGAACAGTCCAATTATGAATTTGAGGAAGTTGATGTTATGAAAAGTGAAAATTATGATTATAAAAATGGGTCTCAACATGAAGAAAATGAAACAATGTCCAAGGAAAATATAAAAGAAAGATTAGATATACTCAGTAAAGAATTAGCAGATTTAAAAACACGTAGGCAGCAACAAGAAATGGAGATTAATAATATTGAAAATATGGCTTTAAGGCAACGGTTGCAAGATATTATAGATAACTTATTAACAGAGCAGCTTCAAAAAGAGCATGAGGTAAATTTTTTTTGTTTTAAACAGGGATAAAGCTTTGATTGTCTTGAGCACTTTAGAGACATTGCAAGATTTGTAATCTGTTGAATGAATTATAAATGATTGCAATGAATAGACCTCTATAGTTGCTCAAATGTGAAGCATAAATGAAAAAGAATAAAAGTCCGTCTGCTGAATTCTAAGAGGTTTCATTCCATGAAATTAAATTTTTTCTAATGAAATTAAAAATGTTATTTTATTTTAGAGAATTTTGAACTTGAATAATTAATTTTAAAACTTCAAAAGCTTATGATTTCATAGATGTTTTCTTTTTTAGTATGAAGAACTCAGAAGGATGTTGCAATAAAATTGTGTGGAATCTGTATCTACAGGAGTAAAGATCAGTTTTTATGAATAAAAAATTAATTTTTTCAAACAATTCAGGAAAAAATTGTACTTCCGACTATACAATACAATAGATTAAAAAAAGTAATGAAGCTTTTATAGACTCCAAAATAAAATCAACAATAAATAAATGAAATATTTAAATTAATTATTATCAATTGTGTAAAATTTACAAATTTAACTTGTTTGAATATTTTTTAGTAACTTTAGCTGATTAAATCTTTTTATAAATACAAAATAATTTATTTTCGTAATATTATTTTATTTGTTGCTATCTGTTAGTAAGATTTATTTTGAAAGTATCCATATTTTTTACTCTATTTATTTTTGATAGTGAAGTAGAAAATAGCATGAGTTAGCTATTTTTTTCAAAGAAAAATTGTCTATTGGTTTATTATTGTTTATAATGCAAATTAGTTCTGTTTATTTTTAATCATCTAAAAGTTGGCATTCATATACTATTCTAAAGTAAATGAAAAGAAGTGAATGCAAAATTTATGAATGTAATTTTATTATTTGTCTACATTAAATTGATAAGGGAGGTCAAAGTTTAAAATTGTAGATCTCATACTCGAAAGTGGCAAATGCCAGAACAGAAATCGTTGTTTGTGTTTTTTTCGTAAGCCATTAATTCCCCCTTTATATCATTCTACGAAAATTATAATTCAGTATCAAATATTGTAACTAAGAAAGGAATTTCAGGGAAAAGCACTGCAAATTACATTTATGCAGAGATGCATAAGGGGCTTCTAGATAATAAGGAGATTGAGGAATAGAAATGAATATGTTAATAACTAAAAGAAATGAATATAATAACAAATGAAACTTCTTTGCAAGCATTTTATGCTCTTAGCTTGCTATTTTTCATGAGAAAATATCTCATTTCGCTACTATTGTCATTTCTAATTTTTCAGTCCTGGATGGCTTCAGGCGCGAGAGCCTGGACGCCAGATCCCTCAAATAGGAACCAGTGGGCACCCGCCTACGAATCCCGAACTTTGAGACGAACTTTTTATGCGCTATCGGCTTAAGCAAATGCCGAAGCGCCAACTCCTATTCGCGCGTCGTTGTCCTTTGCAGTAGAGATTGATGACATCTTCGCCTTCAAATATGGTTTTCACCACATCCGAAGATGGAAAATCCAATTTTATAATATTGGGGAAAATTACCCTTTGAACAGCTCGTCCCACGCACGAGGGATTGTGATAGAGAAAATACAAATAGATATTGCAGCGATTCATCTGCTGCGCGCGATCATGCTTCTGTACCTGACAAAGCAATGCGGAAACGATTTGCGAAACCGCATTTATCCCAAGCGGCCAATCAACGATTTTCTTAGTGGGAATCTTTCTGATGAATCTCTATGCGGGTTCGAAATTAATATTTGTAAAGATATAATTAAAAAAAATTGTTATGAGATGTAGTTCTGTTCTTAGAAATGGGCAAAATGAAAATTACTGCAGAAAAAAAAATACATATGTGTAGGAGAAAAAAAATAAACGTCGATGATAAATCAATTTACGAAAAAATATGAAGACGGATTCAAAGCGCTCTTCATCATATCGACGTCTATGGCGTAAGTGGTAGAACAAGTACGTTATTAGATGCTTTCCGTTTCTAAAAAGCTTCCTATTGATTGACGATTGCTTTGCTTATTTGATTTTAATATAAGTTTAGTAAATAAAAGTTAGTAAACAAAACTGAAAAGCTTGATTACTTACATTCTAAAGATTTGTATAACAAAGAATTCTTATCAGACGACAAATTATATCCAGTTTAAATAATAGTGTTTATAAGCTTACTTTTTAAATTGGTAAAAGATTAGCAAAATTGAATAACAAAATATTTACAAATGGATATAATGAATGTAAAATATTGACCAAGCTTTGATTGGAAAAAGAGTAAATAGTTTCAATTTGAAAATATATTTTTTATGTTAACCAGATTTGTGAATTGGGATATTCATGTATTTAAAATAAAGGTAGAGTAATATTTTGACTTATTTTGATAATTATTTATCACTGACTTGTGATTTGTTTTATATTAGCAAATAATTTAATCCTGAGAAATAATTTAATCCTTCATAAACAATATTGTTTTTCCAGGGAAAAGAAAGTATTATTTGATGGCAGAATATTAAACAACTTTTTGTATTAATAATTCAATATGTCATCGCTATTGACCAGTTTATATGAATTTAAAAAGAGGCCAATAAATATAATAAATAAGGAGTATCCAAAAAAAGCAGAAAATGCTCTTTCCAGGCTTAATCAAATTTTCAGAGGCTTGGCATTTCACACAGTAAGCCAAGAGGGACCTGTTCATGCACCAATTTTTACTCTTTCTGTTAATGTAAATGGCAGAACCTTTGTAGGTAAAGGAAAGAGCAAAAAGATAGCAAAGCATAATGCTGCTGAAGCAGCCATAAGGTAAAGGTTTATCACATTACATATTATTACATCTTTTATCAAAAATAAAAGTATTTATTGATCAAAGTTGCACTTTATAAAAAATTTGTACAATTTTAGCCATTTAATGAAATGCACCAATCCCAGTTACAATGAATCTTCAATTTGTGGATTTAATGAAACAACAGATTTTACTTCAGACATTTCTTATAAAGAAGTTAATAATTTTGAAGGTGTTGAAACAACTCCTAACAGTTCATTTGTAAGTATATGTGAAATATTAAAGTTTTGTTAAATTTCAATTTTTGATATTTACAAGTAAGATTTAATGCAGAATATTTTTGAATTTGTAAGATAAATTAAAAAAATAATTTCATTGAAATTTAAATTATTTTTGTTTTAAATAGAGAATATAAAATTAATACTAACTTATTACTTTTAAGTTTTACTAAAAAAAGGACTCTATTCACTTTAATTATCATTAATCTTTAATGTTGATTTTTTTTTACTATAATTTAAATTAAGAATATGAATAATAAATATACATATCACAAAAATTAATTTTTGAGTTTAATTTTTTCCATAGTTGCAGAAATTAATTCTATATACATAATTTTAAAGAATCTGATGATGTTTTTTATTTAATTATTTTCTTGGATATGTTCTATACAATTTCTGTATAAAATTGATTTTTCAGAATGGAAATAGGAATGGAATTGCAGAAATAAGAAAGAATCTAGGCCTAAAAATGAAGATACGTCCTACAGACAAAAGTCCTGTGATGTTGTTAAATGAGTTACATCCAAATACAAAGTATATTGTAATTTCAGAAAATGGTTCAGAATATAACAGATATACAACTGAAGTTATCATAAATAATCAAAGGTTGTTTTTTATATTTCTTAATATATAAAAAAATAATTGTAGCTAGTGTGTAAATATTTGTTCCTTAGAAAAAATTGATCTTTAATAAATATTGCAATATATTTTGCATAATGATACTTATATATATTTACAAAATTCTAAAAAAAGTCTAAAAAAAATAAGATTAAAATTCTGTTCCTTTATATAACATAAATTCCTTTTTATTTGCATTTTGCATATATATATGTCATGCAAGATTAAGTCATGTTCATATATATGTTACTTTAAAATGTCATTATTACCATTGGTAAAATAATGGTTTTTTAAATTATATTTCTCCAATAAAATGTTAAAAAGTATATATGTAAATATCTATTTGTCAAAAATAGTTGTATCAGTTGATATATTATATCATTTATCATATATATTTTCCAAAGTAGTGAAGTATTTGTTAGTTGAAAATAGTCAATTTTCTGTATTATGTGTTCATTTTTAACATTCACCAAAAACTTCCGCTTTATTTTATTTGTAACATAAGTCGGAATGATTCATCAAAAGCATTTCGTATTCGATAGTCATAAAATCCTTATTTACATTTTTATTATCTCTTATAAGATATAACGATTTCTATATGTTTTTGACCTAGATAGAGTCAAAATTATATTAACATTATAAATTATTATGCTCATTATAGAGATTACAAAATTGTTAAAACTTTGGAGGATCGGCCCTTGAACTAAAAATTTGCTTTACGACAGATTAAAAGTCTCAGGGATTTAAATTTTAAAGTGAATAAATTGCTGGAAATAATTTTTTATTTTAAGATTTGAAGGCACGGGATCAAGTAAGAAGTTAAGCAAGGCGGCTGCAGCTCGTTCTGCTCTTGCTGCTTTACACAACATATCATTTAGTCAGGTAGAACTGAATAGGAACTTGGAAAGGAACGATATTTATCATGGATTTAGTTCAGAAATTCCACAAGTTTTTGCTGATCATATTTCAAGGTGAATAAATAATTTAATTTAAATTTGAGAATATTATTAAATTTAAAAACATTAAGTTAGTACTCAGATAGTCAATTTAAAACAAATGAAAATTTTCCATTTTAGGTTATTAGTAAAAAAATTTTCAGAACTGATGAAGGATAGCCCAACATATGCCAGGAGAAAAGTATTGGCTGGAATTGTCTTAAGTATTGGTTATGAACAGGACAGTTGTAAAATAATAGCAATTTCTACTGGTACTAAATGTATCAATGGGGAGCATCTAAGTGCTTATGGTACAGTAATAAATGATTCACATGCCGAAATAATTGCAAGGTACGTTGTCGAAATTAACTTCTGTTCTTGAAAATTTTATTACTTTTTTATTGTTATGAAGATTCAAAATATAACAGTAATTTTAAACTTTGTAAATGAAATTACGCTGTTATTTTCTAGGTATTCTTATCCAATAATGAGTTTCGCCTCAGATAATTTCTTAATATAAAGTTATTTTTATCAGAGAAATATGGGCACACTACTCATTCAAGCACAGAAACTTAATATTATCCTCATTTGAACTTAAATTCTTCTCTTCTTTTAAATAGTTCAGATGAATCGAAAAGAATATAGGCTAATAATGCTAAATGTGGTTTGTTTAAGGGAAGAGAAAAACAATAAATTAATTTCAAATGAGGATTTTATTGACGTTGAGATTTTAATAGGACTAATATCCTTTCTTTTTTTAAGTAAGTTTACTTCTAACTTTAGGGTAGTTTTTCTTCCTAAAGTAAAAGTTTTAAATGTAATTAATAAGAGTATTACAGTTGTAAAAAATATAAAGGATTAATCACAGGAATAACAATGCAGTTGCGGATTATATGTCAAATCTTTTCCTTAAATAGGCCAAATATGATTTATTTTATAAATTTATTTTAAAAATTATATAAATTTTATAAATTTAAAAATTTTTTTATAGGAGATGTTTAAACAAATTTCTTTATTCGGAACTGATGAAGCACTTACCTTTAGCTGACAGCACTGATAGTGTTTTGGAGCTTGTTCCCGGTGCCTCAATATTCCGAGTGAAGGATAACTATTTGTTCCATTTATTCATTAATACCGCGCCCTGCGGAGATTCCAGGTAGTTTTCAAATTCAAGATTAATATTTCATTTATAAAAGCAGAAATTTGTGATATACACATCTTTTAATAGTGTTTTGATTGTAATCAAATAAAATTTCCCCGTTTTTATATTTTTTCACTAATCTACTTTTTTGTGAAATTGAAATTATTATCAAATTTTTTTCGTAAAATTTAATTGTTATTTTTTAAGAATATTTTCACCCCATGATGAACAATTAGTTGACAAGCACCCAAACAGAAAAACTAGAGGGCAATTAAGAACAAAAATTGAATGTGGAGAAGGAACAATTCCTGTAAAATTTAAAGAGTTCATTCAGACGTGGGATGGAGTTTTACAGGTCAGCTGACTCAAAAACGGTTTCATAAAAAAAGCAGAATAACGACTGAGCCTTTAAAACAAAATTTTTTTTTTTAGGGAGAAAGACTGCTTACAATGTCATGTTCGGATAAAATAGCAAAATGGAATGTGGTTGGCCTTCAAGGAGCATTGTTATCTAATTTCTTAGAACCTGTTTATTTAAACAGTGTTATTTTAGGTAGCTTGTATCATCCTGAACATCTTAATAGGGCCCTTTATGGAAGGATAGAACGCGTTTTACAAGCTTTACCGCCACCTTATCGATTAAATAAACCAAAAATTGCATTAATATCGAGCAAGGAAGAAAGACAAGTTGGCAAACCACCGTCATTTAGCATAAATTGGACTATAGGTATTGCAATTATCTTGTGGTGATTTTTAATTTTCTTTTAGCCAGTTTTTTATTTTTATTAATTTTCTCTTTCAGTTTTTTTTTTACTAAAAGTAAGCCAATTTCTCTTTGTAACTATTTATTCTTATTATATACGCATCGGTTTCATCGTATATAATATTAACATATTCGTATTAAGTTTAAAAGATTTTAGATTGATAAAAAGCACTTTCTTTTCTTAATTGCAGGCGATGAGTATCCGGAAATTGTTTCTTCTGTAACAGGCAAAACTGAGCAAAATGAAGTTTCAAGGCTAGCCAAATGTAACATGTTTGTAAAATTTATAAATTTAGTGGGAAATATTCCATCGCGTACATTAAGAGGCATTAGTGATTGTCCAAAGACTTATAAAGAATGTAAAGATAAAGCTGTTCTTTATCAGGTTAATACATATTTATTCTCATTAATTTAACTAATGCATTTTAATTATCTCTGAAATATTTTAGAAGTAATTAAAATGGATTTAAACTAAATTATTAAGTACATTTAGAGTTTATAATTCAAGTGATTTTGTACTAATAAGTTTAATGTTAGGCTGCATGAAAAAGTCCAATATGTTAAACCAACTTTTTTTAACATAAAATTTTAAATTTATGACTATTAAAATCATGGAAAACAAAATATTTGCTCTTCATGTAATGTTTCGTTCTCTGAACAAATAATGTCAGAAATTAGTTTTTTTAATTAATATCCCGAAATTTCTCTTAAATTAAATTTATTACCAAATATAATTGAATTACTCATTTTATGATTTTATTCCTTTACAGACGGCAAAAAAGCAATTGAATGAAGCTTTTGAGAAAGCTAACTTGGGCAGTTGGTTGAAAAAACCAATTGAAGCTGAACAGTTTGAATGGAAAGAAGAAACTGTTTTAATGAAAAAGAAAAAGTTAAATGCATAAATAGATAGAGTCGATGCAAGAAAAGATTTTTTTCACGTACTTTGCTTGAGACAAAAAAAGGAAGATAGGACAATATCTTAGACAAAACAGCTTTTTGAGTTTTTCAATAACTAAAAAGCAAATTTATGTAAAGTTTGGGTCTCTTTTTGTGCAGTAGATTTAAAATTCAAAATTTTAACACAAAAGAAGACTTAATTTATTTTGAAAAATTAGCAATTTCTTTTATAAATTTATAAATTCGCTCTAAAATTTATTCAATTATAAGAAAATAAGCATAAAAAATTTTTTTGAGAGTATATGTGAAGTTATTTACTAATTTGTTTTGAAGATTTGAAGAAAGATATTTTAAAATTTCAAATAAATTTTTTTAAAAAATATATATTTTAATATTATTGATATAAAAATTTTTCGTTAACAATTGTATTACAGTGTTCATTACTGTTTGTGAAATGCACCTAATGTATTACATATTTAGGTGATTCTCATAAAAAATATGTATATTAATTTACATATAATGTGATTTACATAAAATATTAAATATTAATAATAAAGATATTTCTCGTAACGAAAATGTGTAAGAAAGAAAAAAACAACTTTTCAGAAATAGAATCAATATCAACTTCATTCCATAAAACACTCATTAACTTTTGCGATATTGATTTTTTAAATGTTTTCTTACAATTATAATTATTCACATATATAACAAAATTCAGGTTTTCCAGGCTCTTTTAGATTATGCGTGGTTGGAGAAAAATTCCCATCGCATAAAAAGAGATCCTAACGTTTTTTATTAGGAGTAATTAATCATGTAACAAGCAATAATTCACCAAGTTGTTTTTTATAATTTTTTTCATCCGGGTATTACCATTTTCTCAAACCTTTTTATATTAATGTTATTATAATCACAGTTTAAGACTTTCACAAAATTCCGTGAAGAAAAAAAAATTAAACTGAAGTTCAAGAATTGGTGTGATAAAAATTTCGCGTGATTTAAGAATTTCTCAGCATACCAGAATGAAATTTAAGTTTTGGCATTCGCATACGAATTTATTTTATCATAGCTTCATCAAAGTTTAATTATACAAGCTATTCTTACATATTTGTTACATTAATATTTTAAGAGGGAAGAGCCATTTGCTTAAATGCACTTGAAAGCATTGCAAACAGAATATGCGCTTTTATTTAAAATTATGAATCAAATTTTCTTTCATTTTTTACTTTAGTCTTTATCATATTTTAGATAAACAAATTTAGAAATGAACTGCTTGCTGCCGAATAGTTACTTTTATTTATTAGTAAAAGCCTTCATTTAATCTTCGTTTTCTCTATTGTAAAAATAATAATTTAAAAGCCAAAATAAATATTTAAAAACTGAATTTGCAGAAATTTTTTCAACAAACTCCTTAAACCTCATAGGTTTTTGCAAAAATTAAAATATCTTTGCATGAAAATCAATTTTTTTTTTAATGTTTCGTCGTAGTTCAATGGTATCTTAAGATTTAATTTTTTTTTTGAAAGTTCAGAAGTGAATCGGTAATTAGCTCTTCCTTTTATATTGGGGAAGCAAGATTTGGCTGCTTCATGCCGTCCGCTTAGATTTAATTAGATCGAAACGAGGGATATGCTAAATTTTTGTTCTATGACTAAATTTCCGTAAGACGTCAAACGTGACACGGCACGAGAGTCCTGCTGCCACGTTTTCCTTTATGTGCAAGTAAATACCTTTTATAGCAATTATTTTAATAGCGTATTTTATTTAATTATTATGAATAGCATAGTCGGCAAATGCTGCAAAAGTTTTTTATCAACGCTTAAGACGTTTCAGTGCACTTTGGTCCGGTATCGTTACTATGATGAGAAAATAGCGAAGGGTCCGGTCCTACGTGATTTCGGCTATAAAGAAAAAATTTTCACGGAAGGAGCTTTGCCGAGATTGGAAAATGTCCCAAAGCTGCCGATGCCCGATTATAGACCGAAAAATGCGTGGAGCGAGGAAAGAGCTAGGTTTGGGCAAAATGACTACATAGATATTCTCGGTGGCGGCAAACTGCACCCCGTTCAAGTGTCGTACAATGTGCCTTCCTGGTTGAGAGGCGTGAATGGCTCAGAATTGCGACTCCTAATAATGAAAAAAAACAGACTTTGCAGAGGTCGCTTTCAGTATGATCATCCAACTGCCTGGGAAAAAATAAATAAAAGAATCAGATATCTTTACAAATTTTTAAACAGAAAAACTAAAACAGGTTTAATGAGAGACTGAATGCTTTAACTGTGATGATAGTTTGAGATTCTTTCTATGCCAGGAAATTTAAATCATTTTTTCCAAACAGGGCAATTCTATGTTGCGTCTATGCTAATTTCTTAATTCAACTGCACTCTGTTGACATCCTGATTAAATTGTTTTTTACAGATTTCAATTTTTATCCTAAGTATAAAGTATAAATTGTTTCTATTTTTTATGACAGTTGCCAATTTCCATCATAGCAAGTGGAAATTAAAACTGGAACTATATAAAAATGGAAATTAAAACTATATTATTTGTTAAAATAGCAAATCTAAATTTTTTGTTAATCTAATCTGATTTTTACACCATTCTCCTTAATTGTGATGTACCCTATCCTGGAATTGAGCTGAAATTGAAAATTTTACATTAGATAACATTTCTGATGCTGTTCTGATTTTGATGAAATACATTATATCAAATTATGATTTTATTTTAATAAGAAATTGTTGTTTCAGTTTATAGTTTTTACCACATAAGAATAAGTTGTTGATGTGGATGACATTTAAAATTTTCTGAAGTTTTTCTTCCTTTGTCACAATTTTTTTTTTTAAGTCAAGTCTTTTTCAATTTCTTTTCAAGTCAAGATGCCCTTCCTTTGTTGCAAAAATTGTGTAATTTGCACAAAGAGACGATCTTTTGGCAAAATGTAAATGGTCCAAGAAATCACTTGTTAACAAGTGAAACTGGTTCTTTCACTTACAAAGCTGAGATTATCCATTAAAGCTTACATTAAAAAACGTTTCCCAAACGACTGAATAAAATTACCTGTAGGTGGAATCTCACTGTGAAAGTTGCCTTTAATATTTACAAAAAACTTTGGCAGATGATACAGGGATTGTATTACTGATCTTTAATATTATTAAAAAAAACGTATAGTTTAAATTTAGTTAATAAGGACTGATGATGTTAAAGTAAATCAAAACGTCTTTTTTAATTAATTTCTTTTTCTTTTTGGATTGTAGACAATATAAAAAGGAATTTTAATAATTGATACTATGTAAAAATTTGAATTATTTAATATAAATTATTAAATTAAAAATTCACTATTATTTATTTATATATTTATATACAAATATTTTAAATTCTTCTAAATTTCTATTTCTTTTTTAATTTAGTCATTAAAAAGTGTTTTACCAAACAAAAAATGATTGTCATTTAGTTTTTTCATGGCAGGGCTCACTGAAGAAACCACCACTGAAATATCGAACCCCTTTTTTATTTTCAAATAACTCGTGGTAACCCTATACTTTAGTCCTATTTTCCATCAAGAATATATCAGAAATAATAAAATATCAAACGACAAAAAAAAATTAATGTTTCGTAATTTAAAACTTTTTCACATGAGCAAGTTTGTCAGCTTGATATTTGCATTATTTTTTACTTGTCGACCGTTGTTTTCTATGAATTGCCTTGATTTCGATTTTATTATTATTATTATTATTATTATTATTATCATTATTATTATTATTAAAATTTTTCTATTAAATTATTCTTTATGAAAATTTTAAATTTCTTACAATCATGAGAAGAACAGAAAAAAAATTTTCTTTCCCCCTACAATTTAATTTATACCATACACACACACATGTATGTATTACCTATACATAAAAATGGAACATATAAAATTTATTTCAATATTTATCTTATGTTTGTTATTTTTTACTTTTATTTTCTTTTATTTTTAGTTATCCAGCAGTGTTTCTTGTAAAGAAAAAAATGTATGATGGTAAATCGTTATCAAACGTAATATTTGCTTTTTTTTCTCCTTAATTTCATTATTATTATAATAATAATAAATTATAAATGATATTATATTGTATTTATTGTATTATTATTTTATTATTATGAAATTATATAATATTAATGAATTATATTATAATTGTACGATATATAATTATATATACGTGTATTATTTAATAATTATATAAATAATTATTATTTTTTAAATTTCAGACTGTTTTTAATTGATTTTTTTTTATATTTAAATATTAGTTATTCTAACATAAAATTATGATTATTTTATTTAGGTT